>JAJOZX010007924.1:0-199121 GCA_023014485.1 Bathynomus jamesi
GAAGAGCGTGAAACCGCCAGGGGCTCATCGCAAATTATACCCAAATGGGATGGCCCATATAGGATTATGAAAGACCTCGGAAAAAATCGTTATGAAATCCTCGACCTCCGGATCATTCCAAACTAAAGATCATTCACGCTGACAATTTGAAGATAGCTTCCGAACAACACCTTCCCAAAAAACAGCTGCCAGGCGTTCGAGCCGCCTATCCTTCAAAAGGTCAAGATATTAACAAATCGGGCAGGGATAAAAAAACTGAAGTAGTCACCGCGGGAACCGCTACCCATGACGAAGATTGGTACCTCGTAATACCACCATTACTCGAGGCAATCTCTGAACAAGAGGAGGCCCCAGAGCCAAGCGTCCCATCGGACCCGACCCTGGAGAAACCCCTTCGAGAGGATCACTCAGTGGAACTCCACCATCTCCACCATCTCCTCTGTCACCACCCTCGCCGATTGATGATCGACGCACGGACCCTACATACCGCCCGCAAATGCATCACCCACGTGAACTAGAACCTTCACATAAGAAACGAACCCGCTCAGAATCCGAGCTCAACGGTCGACCCCCATTGCCACCAAAACGAGGCCGACCCCTTCGCCCACCAACACAAGTATCCACACAAGTATCCACACAACTACCCCCAGCTCCGTATAACTTAAGGCGTAGAAATGAATAAAATTGTCCCCCTTATAATTTTCCAAATTATTTACTCTTGTAGACCTAGCATTAAAATTTCTACCGGAGTTGTTATAGAAAAACTTGCAGAAGGTAAATTTTTGAAAGGGCATGCAGACCTTTATATAAATTTGCAACCCCCTGCTAGAATTAAAATCAATCTCCTTCAGATACAAACCCAATTAAAAACGTTTGAAAGTAAAGTCCAGAATTCTTTCCAAGGAAAAGATCAGATTAGTCGCGTTCTGTTAGAAAATACCATCGAAAATATTCAAACTACAGCACGCGCCCTATCAGAAATATTAGCCTTACCATGGATACAAACTGAAACTAAAAATTCAGAAAACTTTAACCAAAGAAGTAAAAGGGGACTGATAGATATAGGAGGGAAACTGTTCAAAGGTTTATTCGGATTAGCAACCGAAGAAGATATTAAAAGAATTGAACTTAAATTGAATCTCTTCGCGCGAAATCGACAATATAATGGACACATGTTAGAACAAACTATTAGGTCATTACACGAAAACAATCGCTTCCTCCACTCCCTTTCGGACAGATTCACATACCTTGAATCCATGTTAGCTCAATACAAAGAACACAAAAATATATAGAATTAATAGAGATAATGAACCTACAAGTAACCCTAATCGATAAATACTTACAACGAATAACTACGATTCATTCCAAGGTTTTGCGTGCAACCCAGCTAGCCCATGGAAAAATCACTCTTTCCACCCTAATACCATGGGAAATACTCCAGTCCTTGATTCACACCGCCCAGTCACAATTAAAATTATCACCCATATTCCCACTCAACCACACTAATTACCCTCAATTTTAGAATACACCTGGACTGTACATGGACCACGCCCCTACACATACCTCATAATTATACCATTTTTCGATTTCCTCACTTATGACGTATATAAATTTCACCCTTTCCCAACACCCTACCAAAATAACTCTAATGTCTATCGATTGTATTTACCCACCGTACCACCTTACCTTTTCCTCACCAAAGATCTATCAGCTTATTCTATGATGTCAGATAGCGACGTCCGGCATTGCCGATTCCCGCAACCAAATAAACAACTCATCTGCCCTCCACTCAAACCAGTTATTCTTCCCACTACTAGGTCTTGCTTTATCGATTTAATTCGTGACCGGCATGCCCCGTATGTTCATTTAAAAAATTCATTCCCCTAAAACCATCCAACTACGAATTGGACCAGACATCTGGGTTTCCTTCGCGAACAGGACTGCCGCTACCCTCGAGTGTCCATCGAATTATTCCCTCATTACAATCCCTATGGTTATTCGGCTACCAATTGGTTGCTCCTTGCGTTCAAAAGCCCTCCAAATATACAACCCGTATAAGGTTACCCTTAATAACTCATACCCATTTCCGTCGCAAATTAAATTTAAACCCGTCATAGAGATCTTAAATCTCTCCATAAAACCTGTAACCATCCTACCCGAACTACATGCCCCTGAATGGAATGATCAATTGAGCCGGTTTAAAATTTCTGATGATAACCAAAATAATCTCTTACAAATACTACAACCGGTAACCATTTTCTCAACATCTGCCGTTAGTATCATTATTGTATGTGCTATTATCCTCGGTATATTTGTGGTGAAAAGATCATTCTGGGAACAAAGAAAACCAAGTGACACGGAACATGAAACTATTTATGCACGACCAAGAGTGCGTACCCAGACCACGTGAACTAGACTTAACCACCCGACTTATGTTGTATATATAAATCTGTATTATAAAACCAATAGTTATCATCTAGTTAGCATTAGTTAGGCTGTTACGTTATTATATTAATATCATTCTAGAGGGAAGAGCCCTGTAAAAATGAACCATAAATAATTCCCATATTCCTATATTATCTTATCCTTCATGTAATTCTTGTATTCATTTATATAGTCTCTGTATCCATTGTAAGAAAAAGTATCCATTTTAAAAATTCATGTGTTATATGGTTCATGTATTTATATAATTCTGTATATTCTTATATATTTAACTTTATATAATGCCTATACTCATATGTATGTACGTGTGTGTATTCATTTTTACATAAGGACCAAAATCGCCCAACGCGAGTTTGGATAAAATTTTTGATTGCTTTCTACTTTGCTAAATAATTGGTGACCTGTTGTTTTTTAAAATCTCATAATCATTTTTTTAGATTTCGCTTAATAAGGAATCCTGTTTAAGCTTTGCAATGTTCACATTTTGTATACACTCTCTTTCGTTATAAACAATGAGATCATGTCTTGCCTAAGCATTAAAATTGTACATCTTAAACCTTAAAATTTCACTCATATGCATATTTTAGTGTAAAGATGCATAGTCCGATTTCCACTTTTAGTTAACTTGGCAGATCATGATAACATCAGATCTGAAAAGTCGCGGTTTAAGATAAAAATATGGTTTCGTCTTCAAATATTTTGTTTACTCGTTCAAGCCTTACCACAGCTAAAAAATTTACTTATTTTTAAATATTGTGCAAAAATAATACAGCCTTCTTAGCATTTAATAATAATAATGTTAGCAGTTTTTGGGTATATAAACCCATTAAAATTATTCCATTGGCATTCAGAAGCTAATTCAGAGGCTGAGCACTACCTGTATCTTTTAGCAGTAAAGTTACAGTTGGAGAAACTTTTTATTGTCCCCTTCGAGCCTTGCTCTCTTCAGAAAAACTTAGAAAACTTTCCGGATACGCTATAAGAAGAATCCGGAACCTTCAGCATTTAGATTGCAAATCTACCAGAGTCCTCCGAGCCACTATAGAAGAACTCGGAGAGTAACATAGAAGAAAACCACTTCAAGTCACACATCCGTTGCTTGCCTCCTAACCAGAACCCCCGTCGATCCGAACCACCCCAGGGCCATAGACGGAGGGGTTAACAACTGGCGACCCTTTAACCAGGATCTTCACGACTCCAGGATTCTTCCAGTCTTCCAGACTCTGGAACCAGAACCAACACCCAGTTGACCGGCGTGTCACGACTTCTAGTTCGTCACATCCACCCTTGAACCGGTGCGTTACGACTCCAAGTTCTTCACGCCTACTTTTCATCTAGGAACAAGTGGCCAGCCAGACACGTCTTCAGGACACACCTCAAAGGATTTCGCCGTAGGAATCTTGTTAAGTACAAAACTTTAAAAAAAAAATTTCTAAACATTTGAAAAGTCATTATTATTAACAATTAATATTTAGTATTGAGCCAGAATTAACAAAAAACACAGTGAACACTTCAGACACCAGTGATACACTCTTTTTATTGAAAACAGTATTGTCACAGTTATTTTCACAGTTATTTTTACTATTCTAGTTAGTATAGTATAATTTTATTTAATGTACCAAACATAGTATTACCATACCATCACGTACATTTGAGTGAAATTTTGTTTACATTTTTATTTTTGTTTGCAATCTTTTCAAATTTTCCCCGAGTTAGGCAAATTGTTGTGCATTATTTTTTTTTAGATAGTGTAGTTAGGAAAACCCCTTAAGTGATCATTCCATGAATTAAGATCGGTCAAGCAGACCTAATTAGAACATTAATAAGTACCTTCACATATGAGCGATTCAGACGGTGCGCTTTCTGACATCGAAGAATTACCTACACCCATTTTTCCACCTACCCCGCGCCCTTCAAACATATTCCCAAACACACAAGTCAGTATGTCTCAGTCTCAAACCCCCGCCCCAGCATACATTAACTTAGGCAGATTAGTAAATCTTCCTCATACTGTTTTAATTTTTAAGGGGACCATAGATAATCGTTTTGTTGAACCGCGCGTAAGACCTTGGGTTGAGTCTTTAGAGCAACATTTCTTACGCGAGAATATTACCGATGATGATATAAAAATCAGAGAAGCAAAAAGATTTATTGACCCTAAAGAGGGAAATGCCCATGACACAGTCACTTACGTCCCATCAATTAGCGAAGCTATAACATGGGACGATTTTAAACAAAACTATTAGAATTTTTTAAAGAAATAACCCTTGCACAACCCTTAGCCACATTAGAAGCAGTCTTCCAAGCTAAATGGAAGAAAGAGGAACACGAGGATTTAAACAATTTTATTACACGTACACACAAACTTGTAGGAGAAGCCCTCCGGGCCGCAGAAAATGCATGTGGCATAACTTTTACTTCGAAACAAAGAAATCTAATAGTAGCCACAACCATTTACCAAAACCTACCCGGAGCACCTAAAAAAAAGTTTCAGGAGTTTTTAAATGTTGACAAACCTGTCAGTGTAGCCATAAACAAAACACGGGAACATCACCCCGATTTAGCAAACCAAAACTACCGAAAGGGTAGAGAAACCCCCGTACATTATATTCAGCAGCAGCCACAACACCAATACCAACAGCAACAACAACAACAATATAAACCAAGGCAAATACAGGGAACACCCCAGAAACAAGCCCCCCAAACCCAGAATACACGCCCTCCTCCACAGTGTTTTAACTGTGATAGTTTCGGGCATATGATAAGTCAATGTAATTACCCCTCGTATTGCTCCCACTGTCACGAACATGGTCATCGCCGTGGCGATCGCCAAAAGTGTGCTGATAAAGCCCCTGCAGGGTATAGACCCCACTTTCAGAAACCAAACCAACCACGTCCCCAAAACGTATCCCAAAAGTCAACCAATCCCCAGAAACCAGTCCATTCCCAGCCTCAGTCGAACTACCAACCCAATAGATCACGACCACAGGGTCACCCACACTCTTACCCCATGTATAAACCCCAATACAACCAGCAAGGTCAACTAGTTCGGTACGTAGAAGTACCCGGGGAGGAATCATTTTCCCCAGAGAACAGTTTTCAAGAACACCCTCCAGCGTATGATATTCCCGTAGAATATGATCCAGGTCCTCCCATAGAAGACCATGTGAGCCCTTTTTTAGACCCTACATTGGAGGCAGCAGTTCAACCTCCTCCCTCCTAAATTACAGTAGTAAGCCCAGATACGCACACAAACTCCCCATCAGGATAATAGGTGCGGACCTCTTAGATTTAATAATAAATTGTAGTACGGATAACCAAGATTTAACTGCTCTCCTAGATACAGGAGCACACGCGACGTTAATTAAGAAACAATGCGTAGATGAATTACTAGAGAGTACAAATTATAAATATGAACTTAAGGCACCATCCTGCCAACTTAGAGGAGTTACGGGCACACCCATACCCACATACGGAGAAATTGAGTTATATTTAGAAATTGGAAACGCGGTATACCCCGCGAAATGTTGTATAGTGGACACAGTCGCCACCTTTCAGACAGACATCCTACTAGGGATGGATTTTTTTAACCGGAATCAATGGGAGATTTACCCAGCCGGAAAGTTAGTAAAGTGTCGAAATAGGACACACCATCTCCGCGAGGATGACAGACAACTTAATGCTAATAGACTTAGCTCAGTTCAGATTTCCGAAAGAAATAGGAAACCCCCTCTACTTGATAGCAGATCAAGTCGGCCGGTTGCATCCAGAGGGACAACCGCTCCAGAAATCAGACCCCAGGGTAATCAGTTCCAGTTGTTGAATCCAGTTGGATCAACAGCAGTTTCAGTCAGTCAGTTTCCAGACAGTCAGTTTCCAGTCAGTCAGTTTCCAGTCAGTCAGTTTCCAGTCAGCCAGTTTCCAGTCAGCCAGTTTCCAGTCAGCCAGTTCCAGTCAGCCAGCTTCCAGTCAGCCAGTTTCCAGTCAGTCAGTTTCCAGTCAGCCAGCTTCAGTTCAGCCAATAAGGCAAATTTTAGTCGCCGAACCAGAATCAGATTCACAATTTTTCATATGCCCTACCGAGCATATAACAGTAGCACCTTATGAGAAGATTTGTTTCCTAGCAAAAGTAGTTAACAGTCAAGGAAAATTATTAGAGTCAGAGCGTACTCTGATTACAGAGAAAAGTAATTTCAAAAGAGATGTTCTTATTGCCCAAGTCCTTAGTCAGAGTCAGAATTCAGCTATCCCTGTTGTTTGTTTAAACAAAGGAGAAAGTCCTATAGAATTAACTTCAAATCAGAAAATAGGAACTGTTTCCACAGTAGAAGTAGATTCAGATTTCCCCATCAGTATGATAAATCGTGTTTCCAGTTCCTTAGAATTAAAGCCTTCAATATTAAAAGAAGAATATAAGAAATGTCTGAAGCACTCCCTTCAGGAGTCACCAGCTTTACAGGATCCCAAACTAATGGAATCACTTCTCGATTTCCTGATAAGAAATAAAGATGTGATTGCCCTAACCGGAGATCCTCTGGGCCGAACTAATTTGGTCCCTTTTGAAATCAAGTTGGAACCCAATTCCAAACCCATTTTCATTCCTCCCTATCGGGTTCCACATTCTCAGTTAGTCACTATTGAGGAACACATCAAGGACATGTTGGAGCAGGATGTCATTCAGCCTTCAGCTAGTCCCTGGTCCGCTCCTATGATTCTCGTCTCCAAAAAGGACGGAACATCTCGCCCTTGTATAGATTTTAGACGCCTGAATAACATTACCATCCCAGACCGTTTCCCGATTCCAAACATGCAGGAAACAATTCTGAACGTAGGGAAAGCGAACTTTTTTTCATCCCTCGATTTAGCATCAGGTTATTGGCAAATGGAGGTCAGTCCCGAATCTCGGGCATTGACTGCTTTCTCCACTAACCGAGGCCATTACGAATTCCAGGTTTTACCTTTCGGAGTCCGAAATGGGCCTGCTAATTTCTCTAGGTTGATGAATATAGTCCTTTCCGACCTATTAGGTGTCGAAGCTCTCGTGTATCTTGACGATATTATCGTCTATAGTTCGGACATAAAAACACACTTTCAACGCCTTCATAATGTGCTATCACACTTGAGAAAAGCACACCTTAAACTGAAGCTTGCAAAGTGCAATTTTTTACAAGAATCCCTGGTATACCTAGGATTCCTACTCTCGTCCACAGGAATTAAACCTGATCCAGCCAAACTCGAAGCCCTGGAAAGGTACCCTGTACCCAAGACCATCGACGACGCCCGTGCATTTATTGGTTTTGTCGGATTCTATCGGAACTTTATCCCCCAATTTTCGAATATTGCTAAACCCATTACTAATTTGTTCCAGAAAAATTCGAAATTTAACTGGGAATCCGATCACCAACATGCCTTTGAAACTTTAATTAATAAACTAACCTGTCATCCCATTTTACAATATCCTGATTACACAAGACCCTTCATCATAGCCACAGATGCTTCCTCCTATGGACTAGGAGCCGTCCTGTTACAGGACGTAGACGGTGTGGAATTACCCATTGCTTATGCCAGTCAACTTCTCTCTGCACCTCAACGGAATTATTCCACTACGGACCGAGAGGCCCTAGCGGTATATTGGGCTTTGAAAAAATTCCGAAATATCGTCTATGGCTACGATGTAACCATCAAGACTGATCATAAGCCACTCACGTACCTCTTCAAGGACAAGCTACTTGAAGGACGATTGAGTAGATGGGCTCTGTTGATTCAGGATTTTGCAGCGAAAATCGTATACAAACCGGGAAAACTGCAAGTTATTCCAGACGGATTGTCGAGACTCAAGCCCGACGCCCGAGTGAATAAAATAGGACTTCTTCCTGTGTTCGACTACGAGTGTCTGCAATACTCCCAACAACAGGACCAACACACCCAAAACCTTCGGGCGCGCCTGGAACAAAAGGAACCATCGAAGGTAAAAGAACAGTACAACCTCAAAGATGGGCTCGTACATTTCAGGAACGAAGATGGAAACGACCTCGTGGAGATACCAAAGGATCTCGTTGATATAGCCATTGGACTTTGTCACGACTCACCTTTTTATGGACACATGGGGCCGGATCGCACCATCAAAAGTCTTTTGGAGCGATACCATTTTCCCGAGATGAACAGAACGGTACATGAATACATCGCCGAATGTCCGTCGTGTTTAAAGCATAAGGGCAACGTACCATCCACCGCTCCAATGCATAAATATCCAGTATGCCAGAGGCCCTGGCAAAGAACTGGAATGGATATACTGGGACCATTTCCCAAAACATCAAAGGGAAATCAGTACATCATTGTGTTTACGGACCACTTCTCGCGTTACAGCGAAGTAGCCGCCATTCCAGACCAGACCTCGGAAACTGTGGCAAGAGCCCTAGTGGAACGCGTCATCCAAAACCATACCACTCCTTCCATCCTAATCTCGGATAACGCCCTTAGTTTCACTTCCAAACTGTTCGAGTCACTCTGTAACATGTGTAGAATTAAAAATACACACATTGTGGCATACCATCCGCAGGCAAACGGCTTAGTGGAAAGGCACAATCGAAAGATCTTGGAAGCCCTGCGCCACGTTGTCGATGCATCCTCCCGTACATGGGATGATTCCCTTCCCATGGTACAAACAGCCATCAACAATGGCTATAATGTGTCCATCGGGGACACCCCTCATTTCGTTCTCTATCACTACGACAAGCGTCTACCTTTTGATTTGCCCGACCAAACCGACCCGGCAGTCCTAACATCTTCCGAAATGGCAGAAGCAAATCAGCAACTAGCTGAACGATCTTTCAAGATTTTTGACATAATCCGCTATGCCCTCGACCAACGAAACCAACAGATGGAGCAAGAGCAACATAGGCGTCATCCCCGTCAACGGACTATAATCGTCGGTATGCGATGTTATCTGAAGAGCGTGAAACCGCCAGGGGCTCATCGCAAATTATACCCAAAATGGGATGGCCCATATAGGATTATGAAAGACCTCGGAAAAAATCGTTATGAAATCCTCGACCTCCGGGATCATTCCAAACTAAAGATCATTCACGCTGACAATTTGAAGATAGCTTCCGAACAACACCTTCCCAAAAAACAGCTGCCAGGCGTTCGAGCCGCCTATCCTTCAAAAGGTCAAGATATTAACAAATCGGGCAGGGATAAAAAAACTGAAGTAGTCACCGCGGGAACCGCTACCCATGACGAAGATTGGTACCTCGTAATACCACCATTACTCGAGGCAATCTCTGAACAAGAGGAGGCCCCAGAGCCAAGCGTCCCATCGGACCCAGACCCTGGAGAAACCCCTTCGAGAGGATCACTCAGTGGAACTCCACCATCTCCACCATCTCCTCTGTCACCACCCTCGCCGATTGATGATCGACGCACGGACCCTACATACCGCCCGCAAATGCATCACCCACGTGAACTAGAACCTTCACATAAGAAACGAACCCGCTCAGAATCCGAGCTCAACGGTCGACCCCCATTGCCACCAAAACGAGGCCGACCCCTTCGCCCACCAACACAAGTATCCACACAAGTATCCACACAACTACCCCCAGCTCCGTATAACTTAAGGCGTAGAAATGAATAAAATTGTCCCCCTTATAATTTTCCAAATTATTTACTCTTGTAGACCTAGCATTAAAATTTCTACCGGAGTTGTTATAGAAAAACTTGCAGAAGGTAAATTTTTGAAAGGGCATGCAGACCTTTATATAAATTTGCAACCCCCTGCTAGAATTAAAATCAATCTCCTTCAGATACAAACCCAATTAAAAACGTTTGAAAGTAAAGTCCAGAATTCTTTCCAAGGAAAAGATCAGATTAGTCGCGTTCTGTTAGAAAATACCCTCGAAAATATTCAAACTACAGCACGCGCCCTATCAGAAATATTAGCCTTACCATGGATACAAACTGAAACTAAAAATTCAGAAAACTTTAACCAAAGAAGTAAAAGGGGACTGATAGATATAGGAGGGAAACTGTTCAAAGGTTTATTCGGATTAGCAACCGAAGAAGATATTAAAAGAATTGAACTTAAATTGAATCTCTTCGCGCGAAATCGACAATATAATGGACACATGTTAGAACAAACTATTAGGTCATTACACGAAAACAATCGCTTCCTCCACTCCCTTTCGGACAGATTCACATACCTTGAATCCATGTTAGCTCAATACAAAGAACACAAAAGATATATAGAATTAATAGAGATAATGAACCTACAAGTAACCCTAATCGATAAATACTTACAACGAATAACTACGATTCATTCCAAGGTTTTGCGTGCAACCCAGCTAGCCCATGGAAAAATCACTCTTTCCACCCTAATACCATGGGAAATACTCCAGTCCTTGATTCACACCGCCCAGTCACAATTAAAATTATCACCCATATTCCCACTCAACCACACTAATTACCCTCAATTTCTAGAATACACCTGGACTGTACATGGACCACGCCCCTACACATACCTCATAATTATACCATTTTTCGATTTCCTCACTTATGACGTATATAAATTTCACCCTTTCCCAACACCCTACCAAAATAACTCTAATGTCTATCGATTGTATTTACCCACCGTACCACCTTACCTTTTCCTCACCAAAGATCTATCAGCTTATTCTATGATGTCAGATAGCGACGTCCGGCATTGCCGATTCCCGCAACCAAATAAACAACTCATCTGCCCTCCACTCAAACCAGTTATTCTTCCCACTACTAGGTCTTGCTTTATCGATTTAATTCGTGACCGGCATGCCCCCGTATGTTCATTTAAAAAATTTCATTCCCCTAAAACCATCCAACTACGAATTGGACCAGACATCTGGGTTTCCTTCGCGAACAGGACTGCCGCTACCCTCGAGTGTCCATCGAATTATTCCCTCATTACAATCCCTATGGTTATTCGGCTACCAATTGGTTGCTCCTTGCGTTCAAAAGCCCTCCAAATATACAACCCGTATAAGGTTACCCTTAATAACTCATACCCATTTCCGTCGCAAATTAAATTTAAACCCGTCATAGAGATCTTAAATCTCTCCATAAAACCTGTAACCATCCTACCCGAACTACATGCCCCTGAATGGAATGATCAATTGAGCCGGTTTAAAATTTCTGATGATAACCAAAATAATCTCTTACAAATACTACAACCGGTAACCATTTTCTCAACATCTGCCGTTAGTATCATTATTGTATGTGCTATTATCCTCGGTATATTTGTGGTGAAAAGATCATTCTGGGAACAAAGAAAACCAAGTGACACGGAACATGAAACTATTTATGCACGACCAAGAGTGCGTACCCAGACCACGTGAACTAGACTTAACCACCCGACTTATGTTGTATATATAAATCTGTATTATAAAACCAATAGTTATCATCTAGTTAGCATTAGTTAGGCTGTTACGTTATTATATTAATATCATTCTAGAGGGAAGAGCCCTGTAAAAATGAACCATAAATAATTCCCATATTCCTATATTATCTTATCCTTCATGTAATTCTTGTATTCATTTATATAGTCTCTGTATCCATTGTAAGAAAAAGTATCCATTTTAAAAATTCATGTGTTATATGGTTCATGTATTTATATAATTCTGTATATTCTTATATATTTAACTTTATATAATGCCTATACTCATATGTATGTACGTGTGTGTATTCATTTTTACATAAGGACCAAAATCGCCCAACGCGAGTTTGGATAAAATTTTGATTGCTTTCTACTTTGCTAAATAATTGGTGACCTGTTGTTTTTTAAAATCTCATAATCATTTTTTTAGATTTCGCTTAATAAGGAATCCTGTTTAAGCTTTGCAATGTTCACATTTTGTATACACTCTCTTTCGTTATAAACAATGAGATCATGTCTTGCCTAAGCATTAAAATTGTACATCTTAAACCTTAAAATTTCACTCATATGCATATTTTAGTGTAAAGATGCATAGTCCGATTTCCACTTTTAGTTAACTTGGCAGATCATGATAACATCAGATCTGAAAAGTCGCGGTTTAAGATAAAAATATGGTTTCGTCTTCAAATATTTTGTTTACTCGTTCAAGCCTTACCACAGCTAAAAAATTTACTTATTTTTAAATATTGTGCAAAAATAATACAGCCTTCTTAGCATTTAATAATAATAATGTTAGCAGTTTTTGGGTATATAAACCCATTAAAATTATTCCATTGGCATTCAGAAGCTAATTCAGAGGCTGAGCACTACCTGTATCTTTTAGCAGTAAAGTTACAATTGGAGAAACTTTTTATTGTCCCCTTCGAGCCTTGCTCTCTTCAGAAAAACTTAGAAAACTTTCCGGATACGCTATAAGAAGAATCCGGAACCTTCAGCATTTAGATTGCAAATCTACCAGAGTCCTCCGAGCCACTATAGAAGAACTCGGAGAGTAACATAGAAGAAAACCACTTCAAGTCACACATCCGTTGCTTGCCTCCTAAACCAGAACCCCGTCGATCCGAACCACCCCAGGGCCATAGACGGAGGGTTAACAACTGGCGACCCTTTAACCAGGATCTTCACGACTCCAGGATTCTTCCAGTCTTCCAGACCTGGAACCAGAACCAACACCCAGTTGACCGGCGTGTCACGACTTCTAGTTCGTCACATCCACCCTGAACCGGTGCGTTACGACTCCAAGTTCTTCACGCCTACTTTTCATCTAGGAACAAGTGGCCAGCCAGACACATCTTCAGGACACACCTCAAAGGATTTCGCCGTAGGAATCTTGTTAAGTACAAAACTTTAAAAATTCTAAACATTTGAAAAGTCATTATTATTAACAATTAATATTTAGTACTTGAGCCAGAATTAACAAAAAACACAGTGAACACTTCAGACACCAGTGATACACTCTTTTTATTGAAAACAGTATTGTCACAGTTATTTTCACAGTTATTTTTACTTTTAGTTAGTATAGTATAATTTTATTTAATGTACCAAACATAGTATTACTATACCATCATGTACATTTGAGTGAAATTTTGTTTACATTTTATTTTTGTTTGCAATCTTTTCAAATTTTCCCCGAGTTAGGCAAATTGTTGTGCATATTTTTTTTTTAGATAGTGTAGTTAGGAAAACCCCTTAAGTGATCATTCCATGAATTAAGATCGGTCAAGCAGACCTAATTAGAACATTAATAAGTACCTTCACATATGAGCGATTCAGACGGTGCGCTTTCTGACATCGAAGATTACCTACACCATTTTTCCACCTACCCGCGCCCTTCAAACATATTCCCAAACACAAGTCAGTATGTCTCAGTCTCAAACCCCCGCCCAGCATACATTAATTAGGCAGATTAGTAAATCTTCCTCATACTGTTTTAATTTTTAAGGGGACCATAGATAATCGTTTTGTTGAACCGCGCGTAAGACCTTGGGTTGAGTCTTTAGAGCAACATTTCTTACGCGAGAATATTACCGATGATGATATAAAAATCAGAGAAGCAAAAAGATTTATTGACCCTAAAGAGGGAAATGCCCATGACACAGTCACTTACGTCCCATCAATTAGCGAAGCTATAACATGGGACGATTTTAAACAAAACCTATTAGAATTTTTAAAGAAATAACCCTTGCACAACCCTTAGCCACATTAGAAGCAGTCTTCCAAGCTAAATGGAAGAAAGAGGAACACGAGGATTAAACAATTTTATTACACGTACACACAAACTTGTAGGAGAAGCCCTCCGGGCCGCAGAAAATGCATGTGGCATAACTTTTACTTCGAAACAAAGAAATCTAATAGTAGCACAACCATTTACCAAAACCTACCCGGAGCACCTAAAAAAAGTTTCAGGAGTTTTAAATGTTGACAAACCTGTCAGTGTAGCCATAAACAAACACGGGAACATCACCCCGATTTAGCAAACCAAAACTACCGAAAGGGTAGAGAAACCCCCGTACATTATATTCAGCAGCAGCCACAACACCAATACCAACAGCAACAACAACAACAATATAAACCAAGGCAAATACAGGGAACACCCGAAACAAGCCCCCAAACCCAGAATACACGCCCTCCTCCACAGTGTTTTAACTGTGATAGTTTCGGGCATATGATAAGTCAATGTAATTACCCTCGTATTGCTCCCACTGTCACGAACATGGTCATCGCCGTGGCGATCGCCAAAAGTGTGCTGATAAAGCCCCTGCAGGGTATAGACCCCACTTTCAGAAACCAAACCAACCACGTCCCCAAAACGTATCCCAAAATCAACCAATCCCCAGAAACCAGTCCATTCCCAGCCTCAGTCGAACTACCAACCCAATAGATCACGACCACAGGGTCACCCACACTCTTACCCCATGTATAAACCCCAATACAAACCAGCAAGGTCAACTAGTTCGGTACGTAGAAGTACCCGGGAGGAATCATTTTCCCCAGAGAACAGTTTTCAAGAACACCTCCAGCGTATGATATTCCCGTAGAATATGATCCAGGTCCTCCCATAGAAGACCATGTGAGCCCTTTTTTAGACCCTACATTGGAGGCAGCAGTTCAACCCTCCTCCTCCTAAATTACAGTAGTAAGCCCAGATACGCACACAAATCCCCATCAGGATAATAGGTGCGGACCTCTTAGATTTAATAATAAATTGTAGTACGGATAACCAAGATTTAACTGCTCTCCTAGATACAGGAGCACACGCGACGTTAATTAAGAAACAATGCGTAGATGAATTACTAGAGTACAAATTATAAATATGAACTTAAGGCACCATCTGCCAACTTAGAGGAGTTACGGGCACACCCATACCCACATACGGAGAAATTGAGTTATATTTAGAAATTGGAAACGCGGTATACCCCGCGAAATGTTGTATAGTGGACACAGTCGCCACCTTTCAGACAGACATCCTACTAGGGATGGATTTTTTTAACCGGAATCAATGGGAGATTTACCCAGCCGGAAAGTTAGTAAAGTGTCGAAATAGGACACACCATCTCCGCGAGGATGACAGACAACTTAATGCTAATAGACTTAGCTCAGTTCAGATTTCCGAAAGAAATAGGAAACCCCCTCTACTTGATAGCAGATCAAGTCGGCCGGTTGCATCCAGAGGGACAACCGCTCCAGAAATTAGACCCCAGGGTAATCAGTTCCAGTTGTTGAATCCAGTTGGATCAACACAGCCAGTTTT
The DNA here is from genome assembly GCA_023014485.1 of Bathynomus jamesi. Classification (NCBI taxonomy): domain Eukaryota; kingdom Metazoa; phylum Arthropoda; class Malacostraca; order Isopoda; family Cirolanidae; genus Bathynomus; species Bathynomus jamesi. Next base: position 15,657 of record JAJOZX010007924.1, read on the forward strand.
CAGTCAGTCAGTTTCCAGACAGCCAGTTTCCAGACAGCCAGTTTCCAGTCAGCCAGTTTCCAGTCAGCCAGTTTCCAGTCAGCCAGTTTCCAGTCAGCCAGTTTCCAGCCAGCCAGCTTCCAGTCAGCCAGCTTCCAGTCAGCCAGTTTCCAGTCAGTCAGTTTCCAGTCAGCCAGCTTCAGTTCAGCCAATAAGGCAAATTTTAGTCGCCGAACCGGAATCAGATTCACAATTTTTCATATGCCCTACCGAGCATATAACAGTAGCACCTTATGAGAAGATTTGTTTCCTAGCAAAAGTAGTTAACAGTCAAGGAAAATTATTAGAGTCAGAGCGTACTCTGATTACAGAGAAAAGTAATTTCAAAAGAGATGTTCTTATTGCCCAAGTCCTTAGTCAGAGTCAGAATTCAGCTATCCCTGTGTTTGTTTAAACAAAGAGAAAGTCCTATAGAATTAACTTCAAATCAGAAAATAGGAACTGTTTCCACAGTAGAAGTAGATTCAGATTTCCCCATCAGTATGATAAATCGTGTTTCCAGTTCCTTAGAATTAAAGCCTTCAATATTAAAAGAAGAATATAAGAAATGTCTGAAGCACTCCCTTCAGGAGTCACCAGCTTTACAGGATCCCAAACTAATGGAATCACTTCTCGATTTCCTGATAAGAAATAAAGATGTGATTGCCCTAACCGGAGATCCTCTGGGCCGAACTAATTTGGTCCCTTTTGAAATCAAGTTGGAACCCAATTCCAAACCTATTTTCATTCCTCCCTATCGGGTTCCACATTCTCAGTTAGTCACTATTGAGGAACACATCAAGGACATGTTGGAGCAGGATGTCATTCAGCCTTCAGCTAGTCCCTGGTCCGCTCCTATGATTCTCGTCTCCAAAAAGGACGGAACATCTCGCCCTTGTATAGATTTTAGACGCCTGAATAACATTACCATCCCAGACCGTTTCCCGATTCCAAACATGCAGGAAACAATTCTGAACGTAGGGAAAGCGAATTTTTTCATCCTCGATTTAGCATCAGGTTATTGGCAAATGGAGGTCAGTCCCGAATCTCGGGCATTGACTGCTTTCTCCACTAACCGAGGCCATTACGAATTCCAGGTTTTACCTTTCGGAGTCCGAAATGGGCCTGCTAATTTCTCTAGGTTGATGAATATAGTCCTTTCCGACCTATTAGGTGTCGAAGCTCTCGTGTATCTTGACGATATTATCGTCTATAGTTCGGACATAAAAACACACTTTCAACGCCTTCATAATGTGCTATCACACTTGAGAAAAGCACACCTTAAACTGAAGCTTGCAAAGTGCAATTTTTTACAAGAATCCCTGGTATACCTAGGATTCCTACTCTCGTCCACAGGAATTAAACATGATCCAGCCAAACTCGAAGCCCTGGAAAGGTACCCTGTACCCAAGACCATCGACGACGCTCGTGCATTTATTGGTTTTGTCGGATTTTATCGGAACTTTATCCCCCAATTTTCGAATATTGCTAAACCCATTACTAATTTGTTCCAAAAAAATTCGAAATTTAACTGGGAATCCGATCACCAACATGCCTTTGAAACTTTAATTAATAAACTAACCTGTCATCCCATTTTACAATATCCTGATTACACAAGACCCTTCATCACAGCCACAGATGCTTCCTCCTATGGACTAGGAGCCGTCCTGTTACAGGACGTAGACGGTGTGGAATTACCCATTTCTTATGCTAGTCAACTTCTCTCTGCACCTCAACGGAATTATTCCACTACGGACCGAGAGGCCCTAGCGGTATATTGGGCTTTGAAAAAATTCCGAAATATCGTCTATGGCTACGATGAACCATCAAGACTGATCATAAGCCACTCACGTACCTCTCAAGGACAAGCTACTTGAAGGACGATTGAGTAGATGGGCTCTGTTGATTCAGGATTTTGCAGCGAAAATCGTATACAAACCGGGAAAACTGCAAGTTATTCCAGACGGATTGTCGAGACTCAAGCCCGACGCCCGAGTGAATAAAATAGGACTTCTTCCTGTGTTCGACTACGAGTGTCTGCAATACTCCCAACAACAGGACCAACACACCCAAAACCTTCGGGCGCGCCTGGAACAAAAGGAACCATCGAAGGTAAAAGAACAGTACAACCTCAAAGATGGGCTCGTACATTTCAGGAACGAAGATGGAAACGACCTCGTGGAGATACCAAAGGATCTCGTTGATATAGCCATTGGACTTTGTCACGACTCACCTTTTTATGGACACATGGGGCCGGATCGCACCATCAAAAGTCTTTTGGAGCGATACCATTTTCCCGAGATGAACAGAACGGTACATGAATACATCGCCGAATGTCCGTCGTGTTTAAAGCATAAGGGCAACGTACCATCCACCGCTCCAATGCATAAATATCCAGTATGCCAGAGGCCCTGGCAAAGAACTGGAATGGATATACTGGGACCATTTCCCAAAACATCAAAGGGAAATCAGTACATCATTGTGTTTACGGACCACTTTTCGCGTTACAGCGAAGTAGCCGCCATTCCAGACCAGACCTCGGAAACTGTGGCAAGAGCCCTAGTGGAACGCGTCATCCAAAACCATACCACTCCTTCCATCCTAATCTCGGATAACGCCCTTAGTTTCACTTCCAAACTGTTCGAGTCACTCTGTAACATGTGTAGAATTAAAAATACACATTGTGGCATACCATCCGCAGGCAAACGGCTTAGTGGAAAGGCACAATCGAAAGATCTTGGAAGCCCTGCGCCACGTTGTCGATGCATCCTCCCGTACAAGGGATGATTCCCTTCCCATGGTACAAACAGCCATCAACAATGGCTATAATGTGTCCATCGGGGACACCCCTCATTTCATTCTCTATCACTACGACAAGCGTCTACCTTTTGATTTGCCCGACCAAACCGACCCGGCAGTCCTAACATCTTCCGAAATGGCAGAAGCAAATCAGCAACTAGCTGAACGATCTTTCAAGATTTTTGACATAATCCGCTATGCCCTCGACCAACGAAACCAACAGATGGAGCAAGAGCAACATAGGCGTCATCCCGTCAACGGACTATAATCGTCGGTATGCGATGTTATCTGAAGAGCGTGAAACCGCCAGGGGCTCATCGCAAATTATACCCAAAATGGGATGGCCCATATAGGATTATGAAAGACCTCGGAAAAAATCGTTATGAAATCCTCGACCTCCGGGATCATTCCAAACTAAAGATCATTCACGCTGACAATTTGAAGATAGCTTCCGAACAACACCTTCCCAAAAAACAGCTGCCAGGCGTTCGAGCCGCCTATCCTTCAAAAGGTCAAGATATTAACAAATCGGGCAGGGATAAAAAAAACTGAAGTAGTCACCGCGGGAACCGCTACCCATGACGAAGATTGGTACCTCGTAATACCACCATTACTCGAGGCAATCTCTGAACAAGAGGAGGCCCCAGAGCCAAGCGTCCCATCGGACCCGGACCCTGGAGAAACCCCTTCGAGAGGATCACTCAGTGGAACTCCACCATCTCCACCATCTCCTCTGTCACCACCCTCGCCGATTGATGATCGACGCACGGACCCTACATACCGCCCGCAAATGCATCACCCACGTGAACTAGAACCTTCACATAAGAAACGAACCCGCTCAGAATCCGAGCTCAACGGTCGACCCCCATTGCCACCAAAACGAGGCCGACCCCTTCGCCCACCAACACAAGTATCCACACAAGTATCCACACAACTACCCCCAGCTCCGTATAACTTAAGGCGTAGAAATGAATAAAATTGTCCCCCTTATAATTTTCCAAATTATTTACTCTTGTAGACCTAGCATTAAAATTTCTACCGAAGTTGTTATAGAAAAACTTGCAGAAGGTAAATTTTTGAAAGGGCATGCAGACCTTTATCTAAATTTGCAACCCCCTGCTAGAATTAAAATCAATCTCCTTCAGATACAAACCCAATTAAAAACGTTTGAAAGTAAAGTCCAGAATTCTTTCCAAGGAAAAGATCAGATTAATCGCGTTCTGTTAGAAAATACCATCGAAAATATTCAAACTACAGCACGCGCCCTATCAGAAATATTAGCCTTACCATGGATACAAACTGAAACTAAAAATTCAGAAAACTTTAACCAAAGAAGTAAAAGGGGACTGATAGATATAGGAGGGAAACTGTTCAAAGGTTTATTCGGATTAGCAACCGAAGAAGATATTAAAAGAATTGAACTTAAATTGAATCTCTTCGCGCGAAATCGACAATATAATGGACACATGTTAGAACAAACTATTAGGTCATTACACGAAAACAATCGCTTCCTCCACTCCCTTTCGGACAGATTCACATACCTTGAATCCATGTTAGCTCAATACAAAGAACACAAAAGATATATAGAATTAATAGAGATAATGAACCTACAAGTAACCCTAATCGATAAATACTTACAACGAATAACTACGATTCATTCCAAGGTTTTGCGTGCAACCCAGCTAGCCCATGCAAAAATCACTCTTTCCACCCTAATACCATGGGAAATACTCCAGTCCTTGATTCACACCGCCCAGTCACAATTAAAATTATCACCCATATTCCCACTCAACCACACTAATTACCCTCAATTTTTAGAATACACCTGGACTGTACATGGACCACGCCCCTACACATACCTCATAATTATACCATTTTTCGATTTCCTCACTTATGACGTATATAAATTTCACCCTTTCCCAACACCCTACCAAAATAACTCTAATGTCTATCGATTGTATTTACCCACCGTACCACCTTACCTTTTCCTCACCAAAGATCTATCAGCTTATTCTATGATGTCAGATAGCGACGTCCGGCACTGCCGATTCCCGCAACCAAATAAACAACTCATCTGCCCTCCACTCAAACCAGTTATTCTTCCCACTACTAGGTCTTGCTTTATCGATTTAATTCGTGACCGGCATGCCCCCGTATGTTCATTTAAAAAATTTCATTCCCCTAAAACCATCCAACTACGAATTGGACCATACATCTGGGTTTCCTTCGCGAACAGGACTGCCGCTACCCTAGAGTGTCCATCGAATTATTCCCTCATTACAATCCCTATGGTTATTCAGCTACCAATTGGTTGCTCCTTGCGTTCAAAAGCCCTCCAAATATACAACCCGTATAAGGTTACTCTTAATAACTCATACCCATTTCCGTCGCAAATTAAATTTAAACCCGTCAGACAGATCTTAAATCTCTCCATAAAACCTGTAACCATCCTACCCGAACTACATGCCCCTGAATGGAATGATCAATTGAGCCGGTTTAAAACTTCTGATGATAACCAAAATAATCTCTTACAAATACTACAACCGGTAACCATTTTCTCAACATGTGCCGTTAGTATCATTATTGTATGTGCTATTATCCTCGGTATATTTGTGGTGAAAAGATCATTCTGGGAACAAAGAAAACCAAGTGACACGGAACATGTAACTATTTATGCACGACCAAGAGTGCGTACCCAGACCACGTGAACTAGACTTAACCACCCGACTTATGTTGTATATATAAATCTGTATTATAAAACCAATAGTTATCATCTAGTTAGCATTAGTTAGGCTGTTACGTTATTATATTAATATCATTCTAGAGGGAAGAGCCCTGTAAAAATGAACCATAAATAATTCCCATATTCCTATATTATCTTATCCTTCATGTAATTCTTGTATTCATTTATATAGTCTCTGTATCCATTGTAAGAAAATGTATCCATTTTAAAAATTCATGTTATATGGTTCATGTATTTATATAATTCTGTATATTCTTATATATTTAACTTTATAGAATGCCTATACTCATATGTATGTACGTGTGTGTATTCATTTTTACATAAGGACCAAAATCGCCCAACGCGAGTTTGGATAAAAATTTTGATGTGCTTTCTACTTTGCTAAATAATTGGTGACCTGTTGTTTTTTAAAATCTCGTAATCATTTTTTAGATTTCGCTTAATAAGGAATCCTGTTTAAGCTTTGCAATGTTCACATTTTGTATACACTCTCTTTCGTTATAAACAATGAGATCATGTCTTGCCTAAGCATTAAAATTGTACATCTTAAACCTTAAAATTTCACTCATATGCATATTTTAGTGTAAAGATGCATAGTCCGATTTCCACTTTTAGTTAACTTGGCAGATCATGATAACATCAGATCTGAAAAGTCGCGGTTTAAGATAAAAATATGGTTTCGTCTTCAAATATTTTGTTTACTCGTTCAAGCCTTACCACAGCTAAAAAATTTACTTATTTTTAAATATTGTGCAAAAATAATACAGCCTTCTTAGCATTTAATAATAATAATGTTAGCAGTTTTTGGGTATATAAGCCCATTAAAATTATTCCATTGGCATTCAGAAGCTAATTCAGAGGCTGAGCACTACCTGTATCTTTTAGCAGTAAAGTTACAATTGGAGAAACTTTTTATTGTCCCCTTCGAGCCTTGCTCTCTTCAGAAAAACTTAGAAAACTTTCCGGATACGCTATAAGAAGAATCCGGAACCTTCAGCATTTAGATTGCAAATCTACCAGAGTCCTCCGAGCCACTATAGAAGAACTCGGAGAGTAACATAGAAGAAAACCACTTCAAGTCACACATCCGTTGCTTGCCTCCTAAACCAGAACCCCCGTCGATCCGAACCACCCCAGGGCCATAGACGGAGGGGTTAAAATATATATATATATATATATATATATATGACAATCAACGGTTATGGTAGCCAAAGGGTACAATATCATAGGTACCAGGCACCTGGTAACGTTTCCTATAGGTGCTTCGACACATTTCCGTACCCCTAAGTTCCTTCACACACCCCAGCTTCTGGGCCCGAAAATTGTGGGTCCCTACGGTCAGTTGGGGCGGTTGGTCGCCTTCATCTTCCAAGCACACTAGCTCCTTCAACGAATCAAAGTTAACTATCCGACAGTTCGCATAGTTAACCGTGATACCCTTAACCTTCACGATATATTTCATCTCTTCTCCCACCCTCACCCGTACCCCATAAGTTTTTGGACCTGTTGAGACAAAAGAGTCGGCGTATGCGATGTCACCATACTCATCCTTCATCTCATCAGTCAACTCTCCGAGGAATTCCCCAATAGGGGGCATGTATTCACCCTCCCTCGCTGTGAATATCGCACTATCTGTGTGGCGTACAGAACCCTCCACCCAAGAAAATGCAATAGACCCCAAAGTTTGATGCGAGCGAATGCGGTTGTGAAGCTAGCTACAAGTTTGTTTGTAACACGCGCTGTGTCTGGCCAATTCGGTAATGTACTTTATTATGTACGTATTACCTACATTCACGATCTCCATCGGGAGCATTGGCATAATCCCACACCTCGTTATAACTTTGGGTTAGATGAACGTTCCCCTTGCCTGTATTCTGTGCAAATTTTCCCCCAAAGGCTATTTAGACACAACTTTGCACTAAAGCGCTTGCCTGGGTTCTTTACAATTTGGGAACGGTCAAATTGTATCCCTTCACTGTCACGGTAACACTGAATATTAGCCGATTTTTCATCTTCGGTATCAACTCCTCGCGGATACCCTGCTGCTTCTACCTTAGCCTTCGAAAAAGTGTTTATATATGGCGTGAAAAGGTTGGGTAGCTTCTGGAATCTCCACACCTCATATATCTTCAATATTCTTTAACCATGGCGAACGGCTAGGGACAGCTCAGGGCTTGTATATACGCCTCTGATCTTCCGCTGGTTGGTTGTGTGACTACAAGCCCCATTGTTCTCCTCTGCGCACTTCACACACAAGGGAAACATGAGCCTGTGGTCTATAACGACGGGTAAGATCGGCATCCATAAATCGTGAGGGGGGGGGGAGCACGTCTACAAAAGAAAGACCGAAATAGTTCTTCAAATTTGCTGAGAACTCCTCGATGGTGGGTAGGGCTGGTCCCGCCAGCTTTTCAGGTACACCTACCAGGTACAGATTGTTCTCCATCAGGTAGGGTTATAAAGAGTAGAAGTCGTAGTAATGGAGCTTCACGCCCTCCGTACGCGGAAAGTATAGCTTCAAGGGATTTGTACGCCCTCCGAACAAGCTATCACCGCATTTGAGAGGATCCAACACCATTGAACGCTTGATCGTGTTTATTTCTTCACGGTACTGTTCATCTGTTTCCATCCGTGTATCATAATCATGCTCCCACAAGATCTTAAAAGTGAACTGGGTGCCTATAAGCTGATCGCGGGTGCGGGTCCATGCAAGACTGTCGGCACGAGATCTACCGGAAATATCTCCTACGATTCCACACTCAGGACGTGGGCATCCGTGCCACAAGCAATCGTTAATGGGGTACGCAGTCTTCTCACCAGTGACCATCAACCCATTAAACACCACCATTGACCTTAATGGGTACCTCCCCCGTGTTGCGGTCATGTTTTTTGTAGACACCGGTTTGCTGCTGCAGGTGTATGAGCCAGTAAATAGCCTTGTGTCCATAACTGCGAGGGTTGTTTCTGTGAATGACGGCTAAGGTGTCTTTAGGCATGAAATTGTTCTTGAACACCGTAAAGTACAATGAGGCGATCGTAGTTCCGACTTGCAGCGGATCGCATTTGAAACGGTCTATGTACATCCTTCTAAAGGCCTAGAAACATACTCTAAGCACGCGCACATTATTCACGCAATAACGCTCACATTCATCAGCTATACTGTATTGTAAGGATTATCTTCATTAAAACTGATGTAATAGCGGTCAAAATCTTCACGCTCACTATCACTCATGTTGGCGTAGTTAAAGTAATGTTTGGGGGGAGGCAGGCCTACGTAATTTAAATTGTCGCTAGTGAAGAAAGTGTAAGGGAAATATCTTTTGAAACTTCGGCAGCTACACCCATTACCTTGTAGATTGGCTAATTTACAAGGTGTGAATAATAAAGTGTCTTTAAACTGCACATTACCTCTTATTTGCATCTGTATAAGTTTCTTTCCTCTGTTCAAGGGATCGCCTGTAAATATCTCCGATGACTTGTGCTCAAGCAGTTCCTTATAAAGGAACTGTGTGTCAAATTTTGCCCCGTTATTGGGAAGAATATACACAGTCATTTTTTTTAACTTGTCCGCTAACTTGACAATATAGGAAACAAAGAGTTTCACAGGGCTGTCGTGTGCAATCGTTTTAAAAACGTTTGTCCGTTTACCACATTTGTGACACTCATCACACTCGATCTCCATGCGCTCATCGCAGATAGTCTGACTTACAAGTAGATGTGGGGTAATCTTTGGTTTCAGCAACCGTATATGTTTCTATATCGTAGTACACAGTTATACAAAGTCTATTTTTAGGCTTAACATCTTTCTTATAATATACATGCTTTACACCATCTGCTTGAATTTCCCCCAATTATCCATCTTATGAAATATACCACATTCACAGATTCTCATTTTCCTGCAAGTGCCAATTGACTTATGGAGCTCAAAGCAATTATTTTGAAAAATGTACGTCTACACACATTACAGTCCCTCTTCTCAGCTTCAACTACGCGGCTTTCACATTTGGAGCTTTTACACTGCTCACATACCATGTGGCAGTCTTTGCAATGTTTCACTATTACGGATGGGGAGATACGTTGCCCCTGACAGCTCTAAAATAAGTAGGGGTCTTGTACGGTCTCTCACACTGCTTTTAAAAATATGCACAGTCCTACGACGATCATCCATTCCAAATAAACTATACGTGCATTCATTTCCTGCTCTACCCTTCTCAGCTCTTCAGGACCCATATTACAGTCAAACTCAAGTTTGCAATCTGAAGATAGTTTACGGGCACGCTGTACAACCGTATTCAACCAAATTTTCTGGGTCCGTGTATTTAGTACAGTAAACCTACGGGCCAAGACTAATGCTATAAAGCCGCAACCACGCTCGGTGTTTATATGCCGTCTGTAAATACCTTGAAAATTGAAGTTAAGATATAAGGTGTGGCACTATGACCCGCAACACGGAATACACTGTCAATATCTACCGTGAATTGTCCATATTGAAGGCGGTGCTACTTTGAGAGGCTTGCATTATACGTCCCAATATATATTCTATATCTACAGCGGCCAAGCGTCTGAATGGTATTACTACCCAAAAATCATCTCCATCCCCGTCATCTGACCCGAACCCGAAGGACAGCCTCGTCCTGACTTGACGTTCGTCGCGGTTCTGAAGGGCAAACTCCACAATACGTTGAACTACGCGTCGCAGACCATGTTCAACACCATTGCTATAGAGGGCCAGGGTCAACTCTGACTACGTATCGATTTCTAGTAGGGCTTGGGTGGGGGTGGCGGTGCGCATCACTTCGAATGTTATACTATCCTCTACAGAACGAGAAGCTTCTGCTGTTGTGGAGGATGTGCTCGGAATTGAACGCCTGTTCAATTCCGGGGACGTATTTTCCGGGACGTATCTTTATTTAGGGAAGGAGCTAGTGTAGGGCTTGTGTCGTAAGACGTAGAAGGTTGGGGCTCTATTACGGGAAGTCTAACAACCAGTGCATTCCTGGCACGCTTTATACCTGACGTGGAAGGCTCTTCATCATGCCTCCACTTTGAACTGCCGCGTGGTGGTGCTACAGTTGTCGCTAGTGTGGGTTCGTCAGCGGGGATGGCGTCTGTGACCACAACTACATTGTCATCGGGATCGTCTGTAATATCGATGATGGGGACATGATGCTGTACCTCGTCGTCATTCACGGTTCTATGGAAGGAGAGGAGAAAAAGACAGTAAAATATCAGGAACACCACTTAAATTTTTATTATTGTAAATTATCCACTTAGGAGTGTGACGTGTTAGAAATGGATTCTGTAGAAAAATTCAGGTTCACGAGCCCGTCCACGTATATTATATCTGGCCTTACACGATATGGTAAAACTGTTTATACTTAAAATCATTAAAGATAAGGGAGAAATGTTCTCAAAATTTGTGCATAAATTTATATGGTGCTATTCGACGTACCAGTCAGTATTCAACGAGGACCACGATGATATTCTGTTCCACAAAGGTGTATATGACGTTAATTCGTTAAAGGGAAATGAACATAGTCATTGTAATTGACGATCTCACGTTAGAAATGGATAAAACGTTTGCCGACACATTTACAGTGTTCCCCCACCATCTTAACATAAGCGTGTTCTCCATCAATCAGAATCTATTTTTCAAAAACAGATACATGCGCCATGTGTCGTTAAATACACAATATCTAGTCTTATTCGCGCAGCGTAGAGATGTGTCACAAATTGGGGTATTAGCCAATCAAATGTTCCCGAATCAGCGTAAGGAGTTTTTGGAAGTTTATAAAGAAGCTACAAGTCAACGTTACGGATAATTGCTTTGTGACCTTCACCCGCGAAACAAGTTTAGGTTGCTTCTAAGTACGAATATATTCCCAAACGAGCCTGAAACGGTGTATATTCCAGAATGACAAAGAGGCTAAAGAAATATCGCGAATTAATAAAGATCTACCATCGATGCCCTGTGCAATGCAACAGATGTTTGTTAAAAATATCGACTCGGACTTTTTAAAATGCATCTGTGAAATCTCTCTTAACGTTATAAAATGTATTGTATCAATGAAACCCCCTCAGAAGGCTCGCCTACGCCGTTTCAATAACACAGTACGTACACTCGCTCGTAAAAGTCAAACTGTAGGGAAGAAAAAACGAATTATTTTGCATTCGTACCCATCTTACTTTCAGTTTTGGGGCCTTTACTGACTAGATTAATATAATGAAGAAAGTGGTAGTGATTCCACACGAGGTGTATGCTTCACTGCAAAGTTCAAAGAATCCAGACACGGTTCTAGAACTCCGTAAAAGCAGTCTTAAAAGAATGGAAAGTGAATTGTTAGCCCTATTAAACAGTGAAAAGTCACCTGATGAGAAAAGAGTCTTATACCAAAAAGCTCTGCAGAAATTTCTTCACGAGTACGAAAATTGTAAGAATCCTACAGAGATCCCCGTGGTTATTAGACACAGCGTGAACAACGATGAGCATGGCGACATAGGACCTGTGTCCGACGTTAGAGCTGACCAACCAAAGAATAACGGGTCGGCCCCACAACATATCGAACATGTATTAAAAAGCACCCTCCCGCATACATTGAGGAATAAAGGTTTACGTCTTTATAATCTATTGAGTGAGGACCCCATCATACAGTGGAGCGATACAGGTGAGATCATTGTGGAAGGAATAAAGATACAGGGCTCGAATATCGTCGACATCGTCCACGATCTGGTGAGAAAGTGGGATAGACCCTCACCATCAGGATGGAAGCAAATTAAAGCAAGACTACAACAAATAAATGTTCCCAAAACATTGATAGGAAATCTGAACAGGTTAAAAGACTTGGAGCAAGCCTCGCATGTGCCACAACTGAGCACGCTATCACCCCCAGCGGTAGCACCTCTGAAGAGGAGAAATAAGAGACCAAACAACAGCAGTCAACCGTCTCCACGTGCTTCTAAAATACGTAAATGGTTAACATATTAAGAAGACGCTATTATGACATTTCTAACCCAGCCTTCTACGGAGGCGTTGATAGACTGTACAGAGGTGTTTATAATGATGGAGTACCGAAACAAGATGTTGAGAGGTTTCTGCGGGAGCAGGATGATTATACATTTCATAAGCTGGTGAGAAAAAGGTTTAAAACAGCTAAGACAACCGCGACCTCGACTGACTCTATTTGGCAGACGGATTTAACAGACATGCAAAGATATTCACTGTTTAATGATGGCTACCGCTACATCCAATTCATAATAGATGTGTTCTCTAGATATCTGTGACTAATTCCTCTGAAAAATAAATCGCCTGAAACAGTTGTTAAAGCCACGAAAACAGTGATGTTGAAAGAAAACAGGAATCCAGGCTATTTTTGTACGGATATGAGGAAAGAATTTATAGACCGAGCTTTTCAGAACATGCTGACAAAGTTTAATATTTACTACACTACCAATTTTATACATAAGGACTCTTTAGCTGAAAGAGTTCAACGTACCATAAAAGAACGCATGCATCGCTATTTTACACATAAAAACACACTCAAATATATAGACATTCTGGAATCACTGGCCTCATCCTACAACCGTTCACACCATTGCCCGATTAGGATAACACCTAACAATGTTTTAGAAAGAGGTACGCACACAGAGCGCGAGGTGAGAAGAGATATTCATAGAACCATGCCACACTCTACACGTTTCCAAATCAATGATTATGTAAAACTGTCGCGTTCGGGTATTAAATTCGCGAAGGGATTTGAGCAGGGTTGGACACGTGAGATTTTTAAAGTTAAGGCGAGATAATGCTGTATTACGTTGAAGATTTGAATGGGGAAGAAATCACAGGAGGCTTTTACCGCGAGGAGTTGCAGAAAGTGATATTGAATTTAGGAAAAAAATGTTTTTAAAATTGAAAAAAATAGGCAGCAAAGGTTCAGGAAAAAGAAAAATGTACCTGGTGAAATGGCTAGGATACCCAGAAAGCTTCAACACCTCTATAAAAGCTGATGCAATAATGAAGCTTAAGTAGTATGCAACATGGCGCCTAACCACTTCTACGTCACACTACCGTCCTCTTCTTCTCTCTCTGTACATCCTAACTACACCCTGGCCAACTTTGTAACAAAACTCCATGGGCACGTTGACTTGGGTCGTGACCCGTATGAGGTGGGGATATGCGGAATTCAGCTGGACACCCTCTTTTTAAGTAGTGATTATAAAGAAACCGTTTTTACGGTTCTTAGAGATCTTGATGAGTGTGAAAAAGCCGGGGTAACTCGGGAGAAACCATACGTACCGCCCGGAGTGGCGATGCACGGTATTACACTACAGTAGTAACACTTGGCCCGGGCCGTTCTGATGCGACTGAGGATGTTGTGAGAGACTTAAACGTTCGTTTAAAAAGTTCAAATCGTACGGCTTATTTAGTATACGAAATCGTGAACAAAGAAACCCCTGCACACACTCTGACCCTAAAATCACAGGCTAACAGAAATATTAAAGACAAAGGTTTATTCATAATTATAACCTAGGGACGATATGTTGCAGCCCTTCAAAGAGATACCGTTTACGAATTACAACAGGATTTGTCCAGCCTAATGTATCAGTTGAAATTAGAGAAATTTGGCGACTGCTATCCACCCCTAGACATGTGCTATATTTACAGTAATATCATGGAGCATCAGATTGTTGGGGATACTCAAGCGCGCCTGCTTCGTATCGCACACATTCTCAATCATAGAGGACAGAGCTTGAGCATTACATATGACAAACCTCATTATGTGAATGTCGCAACTAATCTATTAACCAATATCTCAATTTTTATATAAGAACGATTGAGAGGAAAAGTTTCCCATTCGGTGATGGGAGCTTAACGGTGAAGCTCCACTTTCGTCGCACTAAGTTATAATGGAACGAAAGCCTTTCGCAGTCCATCGAGGGGTGAGATACCAGTGTGAGAGTGGACTTGGATTCATTTTTTTCAACCATAATACGTACGGCTGTCCCCTTCCTGAAGAGGGGTGCCAGATATCTCGGAGGAAAGCGTTACAATCAAGTTTTAACACGGTAGAAGACATAATGGCGGGGGCCAGACCTAAAGAAGCTCTTAAAAAGCACTTAAAGCGTACACGGGACGAAATCATCAAAGTCGCAAAGAGAAAAATGCATGGTGGTAGGAAGAAGAGAGCTGTCCGGAAGAAGAAGAAGAAGGGGTTGCCAGCACGCGGCGTTAAGCGTAAAAGGACATCAAAAAAGAAGACGTGGTCTAAGCGAGTGAAACCTATGGTTGATAATTTTTTTTTAACTGATATAAGCTAAGGACATTACTCATGAATCATAGGTTGCTTAATACTTGTCGAGAGAGGTGATACTATTTCTTGCTCCTCATGGTACGCTTCATCCATCCGTGAAGTTCACAATGTTGTAAATCGGAGCTGTCCCTCTTTGACATGCCCCCAGCGCAGGTTTCTATTGAGCACAGTGACTTTATTACGATTAACCCGTTAAACACAATTAGTTCCCCGAGTGCTCCTATAGAATTTGTGATACCCAGCTCAGGCCCTTACTTTTTTGATCCAAGCTGCGTGCAATGTACGCTAAACTACGCATAGCACATTCAGATGGAACGGATTGCGATGACAAATACGTTGTATTTCCCGAAACAAACTTTCTACACTGCATATTCAGCCAGTGTGACGTATATTTAAATCAGGTCAACATCTCTGCAGGAACGGGTTATTATCACCTACGAGCTTATCGGGAAAATGTCCTCAACTTTTCAAAAGAAGCGAAGGATACCTTTTTAACTGCCGAGGGCTATTATCAGGGCAAAGACGAAAGCAGTATAAAGGACAAATTTACAAATTCTAAAAAGAAGATATACAAATGTTTTGGGCGCCTGCATACAGACTTCACATTCCAGGAGAAGCTGCTTGTGAATGGGGTCGATATGAAATTATAGCTCACTCGCACGAATCATGAGATCTGTTTAAATCTCGGAGCTGATCAAGAAGAGGGCGCAAAGCCAGTTGTGATTCACATTCTGGAAACATACCTTCCCGTACGTCGAGTGAAACTAAGTTCGCCTAAACAGTTAAAAATTGAAAAAAAATTACTACATACCACAGTAAAATACCCAATTAACAGAGTACAGATCAAACTATACACGGTGCCCGTAGGGTTGGCATCGAAACAGATAGAAAACATCGCCCTGGGAGCTCTACCTAAAAGGTTATTAATTGGCATACAGGACCACGCTTCTGTGAATGGGAAATATAAAAAGAACGCCTTTAAATTCGAGAATTTCGGCCTTAAAAATATAACTTTATACGCTAATGGCACAGCGTTGGGGGAATACTGGAGACGGATTATTCATCAGACGCTGTGTTCCCGCTTTGCTCGCGAGCTTATAGTAATCTTGCCCATACCTCCGGTGCCTGTGACGAGCTAGGAATTGGTGTAACGCAGAAAGAATTCATCGAGCAATTTAACCTTTATCCGTTTGACATCACTCCTGACTTATCTGCTAGTGTAAATACACACTTAAGTCCACAGCAGAGTGGAAACATTTCAGTCAGACTCGAATTCGCCAAGCCGATAGACGCCCCAATTAGTGTACTAGTATACCTCGAATCACAGGCCCTAATGGAAATTGACAGATTCAGGAGTGTAGTCACTGACTTTTAAAATGGATGCGAATACACTCCAGAGAGTAATGAATAGTGACCGAATCACACGCTCCAAATTTATCGGTGTGTTTGCGAAGAATGAAACATTGAAATTACCAACTACGAGAGACTGCGGTGCACTTATTGTGAACACAGATGTTACTGATGGCGAAGGGATTCAATGGATAGCTATCTACTTTAAAAATAGGAAAAGAATGTACTACTTTAACTCGATGGGGACTCATCCTTGGAGCGACTCTATTATTGTAAAATTTCTCGAACAGATGCATATCCCCGAAATTGTCTGGAATCCTTAACGATTCCAGGGATACTTTAGTAATACTTGCGGCATATACTGCCTTTAATTTCTCTTACACATGGCACGTAGAAGGGAATTTATAAATTTTCAGAAATTATTCGACCCGTGTCACACTGAGCGGAATGATGAGTTGGTATGCATGCAGATAAAAAACTTTTTAGTTTGTGCGCACTCGATGTATTGTATGATGTTTTATGCGTATATATACAGAGTGTATATAATTGTAACTTGAGTAATTGCAACAATATTGTGTAAAATGAGTACACCTGTTCCATACCAAGCCAAACGTTGAAAAAAATCTTTCCAATGATCCGGAACTGGCCGGACAACTATGAATAGATCTCATAAATTTAGCAAAACCTAATGGTAACCTGGTCTCTCTTTTTTTCTTTCATTTCAACAATTTTCCACCAATTACTAGCTGATGTAGAGCTCACTATAGTATCTTTGAATAAATAAGGAGGAAAAATTAGTGTGTCTTTTAAGCGGAATGCATAATATCCTGCCATGTATTCTGAATTTATTTCAATCAGCCATTCTTCAGCCTCTTCCTCTTGAACTCTATTCAGTTTTTGTCCTGAAAAATAATAGAACTGTGTGGAAACAAAAATAAAGCTAATAATATAGATTATATAATTTATGTTATGGTATCTAATTTATGCTAATTGTTATCTAATATGGCAATGCCAGATGATTTGATTCAGATTAGAGAAAACTCTTCTGCCCATACAGTTGAGTTACCTATGTTTTATATAATGATAGTAGTTAAGCATTTAGGTCCTATTTACCTTCATACTTTGGGTCAGTTATATTTGCCAAAAGATGACATGGCTCCATAGCTTTTTTAAATCTCTTAATAATATCTTCTTTGTATGGAGCTAATTTTTCATCTTGGATTAAATTGAGCCAAATTTCAACAGCATCAGATAATGTTGTTGGTGTTACAAGTTACAACACATATAAAATGAAGTGTAATTTAATTATTTATTAGTAGTGCTTTAGTACAGGATTCTATAAATAAAATGTGCACTATAAGTCTATAAAATATCTTGAAATTAATATTGGTATTTAAAGTTAAGTAATTTTAACTGCATAATATAAACACACCTCATCTAGAGCATTTCCAACAAGTAAGAGTTGTGACTGTAAATTGAATGCCTCTCTCTGTATAGATAAGTTATCTATCAATTTTCCGATGTTGTGATCAATGTCTTCAATATGCTCTCCTCTTATTTCTATATATAGAGAGTAATTTGACAAATAGGTTTTTATGCATTCTAACTGAGAATTCCATCTGGTTTCATTTGGTAGTTGCGGCATCATACCTCCTTTCTCCATTAACCAACCCTAAAATATAAATTTTTATTACAAATATTGCTGGATTTGATAGCATAAATAAATAGCCTATGCAACTTATTAATGAGTCGTGAATTAGGATTCACACTGGTGACAATGCTAATGCTAACATTGACAGTACTAATGCATAAAAGTAAAGCTGACAGTAGCTAATTTATTGGATTTGTTTTTAGCTTACATGAGGTTGGTGATGGTTTCGGAAATATTTGTTAATTTCTACAACATGCTTGAGAACTGATTTTGGGGAAACATCTTTTTCTACCAAGTTTAGATGGTGTGCTGAACAGCCGTAAGTAATAAGACTGTAGTTGTCCTCCCTAAGAATTTCTCTCATTCTTAGCATTTTGTTTTCGTTATCAGTGCATATAGCAAATACCTGAAAATAAAATGTCATAACTCATAAGGAACTGAGCATTTGAGTATACCAAGGCGGAGAATTACATTCAGTTCATAACTAAAATAAAATGTACCTACAAAATAGTTATACTTACATCAATGCCATATATTTCTTTAGTTTTTGTTATTGCTTCTCTAGCTAACTGTGCACAATATTCTGCTGTCTTTTTTGTACTTCCAGCATCTACTGCTGAAATCAGATATGGCTTTTTTTCCATTATTAATATTGTGCGCAAAAATAATAATGAGGCAACAGTGGGATGTTGTATAGATAACACAAGGATAAATAACTTAGTTTATGCCGATGATATGGTGTTAATAAGTCCCTCTGTTAAAGGTCTGGATCGGCTACTAAATGTCTGCGAAGTGTATTCGCAGAAACATGATATTCTTTTTAATGTTACAAAAACTAAGGTTATGCAGTTTCATCCTAAAAGCTGTAATCAGACAGCTGATATAAGGTTTAAAATGAATGGTGAAGTAATTGAGGAAGTACAAGAGTTTAAGTATTTGGGTCAAACTATTACCAGCTCCTTGAGTGATGACTCGGATATAAGAAAACAATCTCGAAGCCTGTGTGCTAAAGCGAATATGACCATAGGGAACTTTCGTTTCTGTACAAGTGAAGTTAAAGACACACTCTTTCGTACTTTCTGCAGTAATATATACGGTCAGCAACTCTGGGTGAATTATAAAAAAGGTTCTGGCAGAACCCTAAATTTTCTGTACAACAGGTCTTTTAGACTCTTACATAAATTACCCGCGAGATGCTCAGCTTCGCAAATGTTTGCTACCCGCAATGTCCCGAGCTTCCCGGAGGTAACAAGACGTGCTCAATACAGTCTAATGCAAAGAATTAAAAAATCAACCCACCCGATCATCTAAGCTATCCACGAGTCCTGCCATTTATCCTTTAAGCTATGGACTTCTTGGTACGAAAACGTCTGTCTCTAGCTCCACTTAACTTCGACAGTGCAGTATTATTTCTAATCAATTGTATATATTTCTATCCTCAGTATATGAACTGTCATTGTATTAATAATATTTGTCATATGGACTGTAGTCTGCCAATAAACCTTTTCATTTTCATTTTCATTTTCAATAGGATCATTACCTACTGAACTCCAGCCATCTTGTATAAGGGTAATGGTACAATCGTCAAGATTAAGGTCATTCTTCATTTCATGGATTATTTCATCATTAACTTTTATTAACAGATCAGATGCCAACCTTTTCCTGTTTGGTGGTTCATATCCTGATCTTAGACCTTTGATTAATTTTATAAATTCTTTATTTTCTAAGAACCTTGCAACTTCTAAATCTAATTCTTCCTTTTGGTCCACATTCGTTCTTACCACAAATGGTGTAATTGATCTTTGTCTTTTATGCTTTATTGGTGCTCAATGACAGAATGTGGATGATGAAGAACCTGCACTGGTGTCACTCATTTCAGGCACATTTTCACTTATAATCTTTGGATTATCTTTGCCAGAAGCCAAAGTTGGAGGAAGTGAATCAGTTTCAACTGATGCTCCAAATTTGAGTCTCGGCATACCTCTTGCCTCATTTTCAAAACATCCCACTTTTCTTTTACTGCATTTCTCTAGATGATGTTTCACTCTCAATTTTTCGAGTGATACTTTCTTTGCAATAATTGCATAGTACTCTAGTAGGCTGATCACTTAATAAAGTCACCTCGTCCCATTCGCTAGGTTTAGATCTTCCACCTCTATAATTCTTTGAGTTTAGCATCTTAAAAATTTAAATTTGAGTTAGGTCTAAATAAAGCTGAAATCTGCTGTTAAGAAATAAAGGAAAGATCTAAAATTAAAATGGAGAAAATTCTAATATGTCATTATTATCTCTCATATCTGAACTTTCTGTGAAATAAAGATGTCTTTTTAATATATATTGTAGATTAGATAAATAAATTAATAAAATAATAGATATATTAGGCACTACATAATTACCGAACCTTAATAAAAAAAATTTCAACCCATCAAAAAACCAAAAACCCGAAACCCCAGCAAAAACACCAAAACCCAGCAAAAACCCAGTTGGGTTGGTTTTTGTGTGAAAAACCCGGGGTTTTGCCAACCATGGCTGTGACAGCCCCTAAAACTTGTTGATTGGATATTAATGTAACTGGGCGTGTCTATGACATATGTGTGTGCCAATCAAATGTCGTAACACTGATGTAACGGACACAAGCTTTGGCATTGAAGTTCTGATTGGACACCTTCACGAATAATGAATGTGTGTCTTTATCAAATTTGGCTTGTTCACTCCGCAGATTTTTTCACGGTTTTCAGAGAGATCGTAGGGGAATAAAATTATATTGTAATTAAAAAGTTATTAAAGTGTTTGATATTCAACGTAAAAATGAACGTTATTTAGCATGTGCTTAAAAAAATTTTAAACGTAAATACAAAGTTTTTAAGAGAGAGAAGTTCTGAGAGTATTTACTATTATTATTATTATTATTATTATTATTATTATTATTATTTAAAATAACGTTGATGAAATAGAAAATAAATTTGGTGTTTTCAGATTTTCAAGTATTATATTTGTTTCAAATTAAAAATGCCGAATAGTTAGGTTAGGTTAACTGTAGCCCTCTTTGCATTGCACGCACTTCAGACTCCACTGTTAATAATTAAAAAAAAATTTAATTATTAATGGTTCTCGAATAGAAAAATCACCCTGTACTTTTGCAATCATGAGTATGCTAGTAGGGCGGGTCGTACTCAGGTGACAACATGAATCTGAAGGAAATCCTACCATCAGGGGTGTCTAAATTATGTGTTTTTACATGGGGAATTCAAATATGAGCTTATTTTTTGGATAGGATAACTCTAACCTACATCATTTTGTATTTCTAAATTGCCAATTTTACCCTTTTGAACCCCTTTATAATATATTAAAAGATATAAGGTAAATCATTTATATTGACAAGGCCAAATCAACTTTACATATATTTATTAATAGGTGAACTGCATGTATATCACTGGATATAATTACAAAGATCATTCTCCTGACATCTTGAACTTTGCCAGGTTGCACAAATCCTGCTCTGACTCAGACTTGGACATCAGCTTCCTGCTGGTCTCCTGAGCCCTGATCCCTCCATCCCTCTTTTCCTGTGAGAAGTACTTAGCAGAAGCCTCAGTCACCATTTTAACAACCCTCTCAATGCTTTGTGTGTGGCAAGGCCAGTTGCGCACCTCCATGGGGGTGTTGATGAAGTTTTTCACCTCTGAGGTGCTTAGAGAGCAGGTGAGAGGTGGCTCTGACACACCTTCTGACCAGCTGATCAAGTCACCGATGCTGGAAGCATCACAATTGATGTCAGGTGTCCTTCTGCTCCTAACAGAGGAGTCCCCCAGCAGCTGAGTGTCCGGGTCCCCCTCTCCCCTGATGGCCAGGATTCTCTCCACCCCTTCAATCCTCTCCTTCTAATCCTCAAAGCAGAGTAGTATTTGGAGGATGACTTCACTGTGGGCATACCAAGCAGATCTTCTCACAGTTGGCATCACAATATCCAGCACCTCCTTTCTCTGGGACTTGAGGCAGTCCAGCTGAAAGAGGATGTGCCTAGGCCCTTCGATCCAGGAGTGCTTGACCTTCACGTTGAACCAACATGGGTAATACACTCCAATGATGAATTCCACAATGAATTGCAGAATCTTCAGGTTCTTTCCTTTAAGTCCGTGCTTTGACACCCAGAGCCTGAGAAGTCTGTTCGCTGTGGTGAGCCAGCGGCTGTGGTTTACTGGTCCTATCTCTAACAGAGCCAGCCCTGCAGGAAGTACTCCATCCCTGACTGCACAGACAATTTTATAGCCATAGTATTGATCAGTTGAGAGATCTTGAATGACCTTGTCAGGAAGCTTGATCAGTGGAGGGCCAACAGAGATTCGGGTGAAGTTTGGATTGATATCAAAGTCTGTAGCAGAATCAAGGAGCTTTCCTATTGGCCCGGATAATTTTTTGTCTGACAGAGTAGGGCCATCAAGGTCAACAATGAGATGGCGCAGGGGAAGTTCAACAGTGTGCAGGTTGCACACCAACCAGAACAGCTTTCTCCCCAGGTGCAGCTCCAGCTTCCGCATTACTCCAGCTTTCACACCAGTGTTGACATTTGTTGAGTCTCCTCCAATGGCCAACAAGGTCTTATCATAACCCCTCTCTTTCAGCCAGGCAAACAGGACCTTAGCAATCTTCTTCGCATGTGACTCCTCTTTAGTTGCTTTCTCTGGGGTAAAGTGGAACAGATAGTAGCTGCCAGGCTCACTAACAACACTATAGTGTTCTTCCTTGATCTTTGCCGGAAAAGATTGGTCACTGCCCTCAGCTTCCATCATCACATTGGTCAGGTCAATCCGCCCATCAAAGAGGATGCAAGAGATCCCCCCCTCCTCCCTGCACTTCTTCTCGAACTGTTCCCCCAGCTCTCTCATCAACTTCTCCTGTGCTCTCTTGACCTTGCTCTTATCAAACACTTTACTTGTATTGTCTTCTGTGATGATTCCTGCGTCAATCAGAGCTGCTGTTGCTATCGCTGCAGTTGGCCTCAGCCCTATGCCATACCTTACACTAGCAAGGGCAATGTTTTGAATCTCATCATAGTTTTTCTGTACCTTTGCCGAAGCTGCTGGCTCAGGGTCAGTTTGAGGGAAGAGCTCAACTTCAGGAACAAACTCATCTTCATCACCACTTCTCTCCAATTCCAGTGCGTCTAAATCTCTGAAATGGAACAACGCGCGTTCGAAGACGAACAAAATGATTAAAACAACTTTTGGAAATGATGCTCAGTGTAGCTAACGTTTACAAATGGCAGAAAAAGTTTAAAAATGGAGAAACATTTGCTCGTAACAGAAATCGAATCTGTTGGACATTTTCATCCGTACGAGAAGTGGAAGGCCGGCCACTGCATTCCTTGTCTTCAAGCGATGTTTCTACATTTTTAAACTTTTTGTGCCATTTATAAACGTTAGCTACACCGAGAGCATCATTTCCAAAAGCTGTTTTAATCATTTCGTTCGTCTCCGAACGCGCGTTGTTCCATTTCAGAGATTTATACGTACTGCAAAAACTCACCCTCCTTTCAAGTGCTCCAACCAACTACTGACTCATAGTAGCAGATTTTGCTTCAGACTTCAGGCGCCAGAGGGCAGGAAGACACATATGTAAACGGTTATTTCTTATTTGCATTCATTTGTCCTTAGCAATAAAATTATCGATACTTTTTGATCACTCCTCGTGTATAATATATATATATATATATATATATATATATATATATATATATATAAGTAAAATGCATTTACGTATCATTAACGAACTGAAAGAAATGCAGATATTATACGCTCGCTCAAAATGGACAAGTTATGTTTTAAGCAAAGTAATAGTTTATTATCTTACCTGAGGTAATATATATATATATATATATATATATATATAAGAAGTTATAGTGTGTGTGTGTGTGTGTGCGTGTGTGTGTGTGTGTGTGTGTGTGTGTGTGTGTGTGGTTTATCGCAGACGCATATCATTTTTCGCCTTACAGTTCATTTTTCCTTAAAATGACAGGCCCCATTTTCGTTAATGTATCTTAAATCTATTTTAGTTGTACGTTTTGAGCTTAACGAGTATACAAATTTTTTTTAAAATTATTTGCTCCATGGAACACAAGCTAACATTCCCATCGAAATATTATGTGGTTAGTTCAAATATCCCCGTACACAACTTTTAGAAAGATTAAAAATATTGCAATAATTTCGACGTGGAGCTACAGACAAATTTTTTCAAATTGGTTACGTATATACATATATATATATATATATATATATATATATATATATATAAGTAACAAGGTGAAAACATTTCTGAGGAAGAAGAATCGAGTTATTTATATTTTTTGGAATTTATCAAAGTATGAAAAATTTATTTAAGTCAGTTAATTCGCTGTTAGAAAAGTGTTGTCGCGTCCAATGTATCATCGGCTCTTCTCAGCGAGATTTGAGCTGCTGAGCAACGTTGGACTTGATGAGTGTTGTATGGGTGACCCCTATCTTCCAGGTTTAGATGATATAACGACTCGTAGAGAGCTGGATCCCACATTTCCTTGGACATTGGACTCCGAAATTTATAAAAAAATATTAAAAAATTACTAATTAGTAATGAGTGAAATTCTAATAGATATTTGACGTGAGTACATTAAGACTGAAATTCTTTTGGAATTGATTTGTTTTTGATTTATTAACCCTTTACTGCCCAAAGGACAAATTTCTAACCTTTCAAATACACGCATTCATAACTTAACCCTACAAAATATTTGGGCAGTAAAGGGTTAAACAATGTTTTCCCCCTATTTTAAATGAAGTGTTTATGGAGAAATAGATTAAATTTATTCGAAGCAAGTAAACAAGGTAAATTGACATTTCTCCATTTTGGTTTGGTTTTACTTGTTTGAAAGAATATATAAGGGATAACTGAACATTTCTAATATGGAACAATTGAATTACTCTCTTAATATTGATTTTAATGGTGTGTGTGTGTTATATATATATATATATACATATATATAGTATATATACACATATAATTACTCTCTTAATACTGCTTTTAATGATATATATATATACAGGGTGAGGCAGAAGTAACCGGGCAGCTTTTTGATGTTTCAGCTTTGGAAGTTTCTAGCGATAATTGCATCGATTACGTAACACCCGATAGCCTAGGCTAAACGGGTAGCCTAGCTAGGCTAACCGTTTAATTCAGTTTGTCGCAGCTGGTGGTTGTGAACACATCTTATTTCGGTCAATTTTGAAAGCCCCAATTATGGCAAAGGCGAGCAACCAACGCTTTACAATGGAAGAACGTGTCTTCATTGTAAAAAAATTTTACCGAACGGACAACAAGAGCGAGACATGCCGCCGATTTAAAGAAAGATTTGATCGTTCAATAAAAAGAGACGGTAGCCAGCCTCATTCAACGCTTTGGATCAACAGGTTCATGTGAAGATCTTCCAAGACCAGGACGACCAAGGTCTGTCTGTACCGACGAAAACAAGCAGATTGTTGAAGTTGCTTTCGCTCGTAGTCCACGGAAGTCCACCAGACGAGCTGAGCAAGAACTTGGCATCTCACAAAGATCAATTATAAGAATGCTACACGATGCCCACTTGAGGCCATATCGTCCACACTTGCTCCATGCACTGAACGAAGATGATCATGACCGTCGCATCGAGTTTTGTGAGATCTTTCGACAACTCTGTGCAATGGACGCCACCTTTCCTGAAAAGATCATCTGGAGTGATGAAGCATCTTTTAAATTAAATGGCCACGTCAACCGACATAATTCTGTCTACTGGGCAAGTGAAAATCCTCACCTAATCCTCGAGAAGGAAGTCAACACCATCGGTGTCACGGTTTGGATTGGGATCTGTGCTTCTGGTCTGGTCGGTCCGTTCTTTTTTGAAAAAACTGTGACAGGCGCCAACTACGTGGCGATGCTCAACAATAATTTCCTTCCAAAAGTGGCAACCTGGCCACACATTCGTGAGATGTGGTTCCAACAAGACGGAGCACCACCCCATTACAGCCACGCTGCGCGCGATTGGCTCGATGAGCACTTCCCTCAGAGATGGGTTGGACGCCGTGGTCCCATAGATTATCCTCCTCGATCTCCTTACCTTACACCTCCAGACTTTTTTCTTAGGGGTGTGCTGAAGAATTCAGTCTATGCTGAAAAACCAAGGACCATTCAGCAGCTCACTACGAGAATTGTGAATTCTTGCGCAGAAATCAACGAAGATTTGTGTCGAAGTGTGTGCTATTCTGTGGTAGACAGATTTTCTAAATGCATTGAAGAACGTGGTCAGCATTTCGAACACTTGCTCTAATCATGCTTTATATTGTTCTAGTATCATGTACATTGTAATTTCTTAATTTGTGACTAAATTTCAATAAACATTTACATTGGAATAAGTGCTTATTGACTGCCCGGTTACTTCTGCCTCACCCTGTATATATATATATATATATATATATATATATATATATATAGAAATACGGTTTCTAAGACAATTAAGATTCATTGGGTAATATCTCTCCAAACAATTAAATTGTACTATCTGGCAACTCCTCCACATATAAATAATTAAAATAAATATCTGGCAACCCCCTCTAAGCATTGAGAACATCTCTCTCTTGCCTTAAATAAATAATTAAAATAAATAGTGGTACCTGGCAACCCATCCATATATAAATAAAATAAATATCTGGCAACCCCTCCATATATAAATAATTAAAATCAATATCTGGCAACCCCTCTATATATAAATAAATAAAATAAATATCCGGCAACCCTCCATATATAAAGAATTAAAATAAATAGGGCTATCTGGCAACCCCCTCTAAATAAAAAACCTGCCAACCAGCTGATGCTGGACCATTATGCGTCTGGCGGTCCAGGCGAAAGGATGCCCGCTCTCTCCTCTCTCCTTCTTAGGTTAAGGTTTACCTTCTTAGGTTAGGATACCCCTTTCGGGGCTGAGGACATCCCATCTTCTCCCCCAAAGTTAGGGTTTAGGTCAGGGTCACCCCTTTAGGGGGAGGTCATCCTCCCTTCTCCCCCAAAGCTCCCCCCTTCATGCAGCTTGGGGGGTTACTCCCTCGCCCTTGTTGCATAACCCTTCCCACATTACCCCTAGCTCCCTTTGCAATACCCCTACCCCTTTACAACATTTCCCCTACCCTATTTGCAATATTACCCCTACCCATTTTGCACCATTGATTAACATTGCAAGCAGTCTCCCATTTTGCGGCCATACTACTGCTTTCACACAAGAATAGTAGTAGTAGTAAAATATAGAACAGACAAGGCTCTCCCTCCTCCGCCAGCCACTGCTGACAGAAAATATTGGTGAAAGAAGATTTGCAGGAAAGTAGGAAAAAGTATAATGAAAAGAATAGCTTCAGAGTTCATTCACACCATGCGTACGCTTACTTCGTGTACTCAGTCACGCATAAGAACAGAAGACAGGAAAATAAAGAATAGCATGAATACTAAACTACTAATATAATCTACACCATGTATTTTTATAAGTAATTATTTTTTATTTATTATGTACAAGAAGTCATCATTTCGTCGTTGCATCAGAAATTTCTCCGTAGCCTGCCAAACTCATCGTACCGAAGATTTATTATATACTGTCTCTTTCGCACAGGAATTACTTTGATAAAGCATAGGAATTACCCAGATAATATTATGATTTCTATAAAACACTTATCTAGTCTATTAACAAGGTAGGCGAGTGTCTCAGCGTGTTTTTTGTAATTGGATGTCTGTCATGCATATGTGTTTGCAAACTCTTTGAATGCCAAATTACACAGTTTCACAAATTCAAACTTTTATTTTTCCCCTAACTTAAAAATAACTTTTTGGTCAATTTTAATGAGCTGAATTCAAATCTACAAATAAAAATGCTGTATCACCCACCATTTTTAAAGAATCATAAAAAACAAAATAGGCAACTTATTACTTAACTTTTTAAAAATGCTTCCTTTTTGCCTTGCGTTTATGACTTGCATCGGGAGTCTCGCTGATTAAGGACCAGCAGTAGTCAGCCAGCATATTTGGGTTCCACTTTCCTGCATATCTTTTTTCCATGATAGAAATATCCTGATGGAACTTTTCACCGTGTTCGTTGCTGACCGCACCCAAGTTTTGTGGAAAAAATCCAAATGTGAATGAAGAAAATGAATCTTCACTGACATATTGCATCCCATTGTTTCATATAATTTTAGCATTTGTTCTACAATAGCAGCATAGTTATCGGATTTAATGTTTCCTAAGAAATTAGCAGTGACATCTTTGAACGCCTGCCACGCTGTTTTTTCAGTCTCATTTAAAAGATCATTAAAGTGGTTGTTAGCGATAAGTGCTCGGATTTGAGGTCCAATAAAAATTCCTTCTTTAATTTTGGCATCGCTCAGTCCTAGGAATTTGTTTCTCAAATAAAGGAATCCTTCGCCATCCTTATTCATAGCTATCACGTGAAGATAGGGCATGTGATCTTGCAAAATCAGTGGGTGATGGAACAATATAATATAAATGTGATTTTTTAAATCAGCACATCGAAAACATAAAAATCAGCTGAATTTATACCAAGGCAAAAATCAGTGTTTATCAGTGTAATTAAAGAATAACAGGCAAATAAAGAATGATATGAGCTCTATGGCAGGCAAATAAGAATAGCGAGAGATCTGATGTAACCGACCAACTAGATTTTAATGGCAAATAAATTCCAAGCACAACCGTAATTAGGTACTGTTTGATATGACAGATCTACGGTTAGTATCAGCAGCCACGCCCTCAATATGCAGGTAAAGGACGACTTCCAAACATGAAGTTCTCTCAAATATGTTGAGGTTGTCTCTCGGGAATATTTTCTGACAATAATGAAAAATTAATAAAGTATTGATTTCAATAAGCCAGAGCTAAGACATTTTTCAAAAATCGTAAGAAAATCTAGAGCCTAAGCAGTGGCAGACTTCATTAATTTTTTTTACTAGTCTAACCTCCGTCTCAACAAAATTTGATTACGTGTCAGAGGGGCCTCACAGGGCCCTGAGTTTCACCAAACAAGTGCTATTCATATCAGAAGCCACTATAATGGGTGTTATTTTTTATTTTATTGGGTTCAGAATCCCAGCTGAGCCCTGAACGGCCAAGCTCTGAAGGGCCACTTCAACCTACAGCCCAAGTTAAGCTAGACTAAAACTTACGGACTTGGAAGTCCTATTAGGTCCTACCTCAGTGTTGCTGACTCGATGTGGGCCTACGTTAGGCCTCAGTTGCATAAAATTAAGATAAAAACAAAAGGGGCACTATTTATGATCTTCTTTCTAAACCTTGCAACAACACACAACCTGCACCATTGCACGATGCAACAATCTTGTATCTAAACAACCAAACTGAATTGCAAGAGAGCTCTCTATAAGATCACGCCCTGTAAGTGCCGCATTCAACAAACGAGTAGAAAGGTCGCACCAGTGCCCCCTCAAAAAATGATGCCACAACAGTGCCCAAGCAATGATGCCACCAGAGCCCAAAAATGCTAGCTCTAAATTAAATGAATTTTTCACTAACCTTATAATTATGAGATGGATATATATAAACCTTAACTTAATATATATCATACAAGCAATGCTGCATCAATGAGCTTAGTCATCATATCGCCTTGGGACAAAAATGGCTCTTCCTCTTCTGGATTTTCTAACACTCCCCACCGAAGAGGCACTGTTGTCAACTTGTCATTACCTTCTGTAAGTTTAGCCAAGCCTTCTTCATGAGGCTGTAACCCAAATGCTTCATCTTGACTATCCGTGTTTTTGCTGATTTCTAAAGCATAGAGTTTAATTTTCCTCCTGAAGTCTTCACCAGTGCAGACCTAACTATATTTTCTTTGCCAACAAACAACTCTTCAATTATGCCAAGCTTCCACCATTGCCTTAGTCTTTCATCCCCAATCATTACCACTTCTCCCACCTTGATACAATTTGCATTGGAGTCCTTTACATTGCCTGATGGGTAATAATTGAGTTCTGGCAAGTATTCCATCTGCCACCTCTTCCATAACTGATCTTGTAGCTCTTCGAGGTACTTGAACTTCTGGTTAACTCTTCTTGACTGCTCTGGAGAGGCTGTAAGTCTCCTGGCAAACTGGGACTTGATGTTAATTGTTTACCACAAAGAAAATGATTTGGTGTCAATGGCTCTGCATTCTGCATACTGTTATAAACAAAGGTGATGGGCCTGCTGTTTACTATTGCTTCTACTTCACACAAAACAGTGCAGAATTCTTCTTTGCTCAAATGAGCAATAGCCAAACGTTTCTTTAATGGACACTTTACACTTCTCACTAGCCTTTCCCAAAATCCTCCCCACCATGGTGCTCTCTCGACAATAAACTCCCACTGTACCCTATGGTGTGAAAAGTAGGATTGGAATCCCTCCTCTTTTAGCAAGGACCAAACTTCTTGGAGTTCCTTTGCAGCCCTTTTGAAGGTTTTTGCATTATCCGATATGATTTTATTTGGGAAACCGCTTCTGTTCACAAACCTTTTAAAAGCCAAAAGAAATAAGTTACATCACTACTTAAGTTGCTTCCCAACTCCAAATGGATTGCTCTGGTGGTAGCACATGTGAAAAGACATATATATCCTTTGTTAGACTCCCCTTGCTCATACACATAGACTGGACCTGCAAAGTCTACTCCCACTACATTATATGGGGCAGTATAGACACACCGTTCTCTTGGAAGTGGAGCCACCTTTTTATGATAAGGCTTTGCACTCCAACGCTTGCAAACCACACATCTATGCAAGACCTTTTTTACTACTTGTCTAATTTTGGGAATCCAAAACTGTTGTCTGATCTCTATTATCACTTCTCTAATTCCAGCATGCAACAACTTATGATGCGTATCCAGGATCAAAAGTTCCACAAAGTGCCCCCCAGAAAGTAACAAAATTGGATGTCTTTTCTCCTCTGGAAGCTCAGAAAACCGTAGCCTACCTCCTACTCTCAATAAATCCTGATCCAAAAACACATCCAAACCCTTGAGAGCAGAATGTGTTGGTAGAACCTGTAATGGACTGCTGGTGAGCAATTTTCTCTCTTCACCAAATTTTTCCTTCTGCACATATACCACCCAGTATTGCCTGGCTTGCTGAACAGGAGCGGCTCGCAGGTACGCACTGTGGAACTGCAGCACCCCCATGATCTTATGATCTTTATATTTAAATATTTAAAATAGCCTCTCTGATTGTTTATTTTCAATGAACGTTAAGTTTTTAAATCAGATTATATCCTTTTTTCCTTAAACTATTTCAATGCCGAACGAATGAATCACGAAAGTAGCTTCAGCCTTCCCGTGGAACTGCGTACTTAACAGTTCCAGATTTTGTTCGAAACGCTTGAAACCTCGGTGGCGGACGTACGAAGAGCGAGTCAGAATCGCGGGTTTAAGAGGATCCAAAGCACTGTGGACAGAGCAGTGCCGATTTGTTTGTTTGACGTGGTAGTTGTGTTGCTGTATCGTTTGCTAATTCGAAATTTAATTTCCGAATTGCATTTATCAATGATTCGTTATCATTTATTTTTTGTCGTGAGATTGAAGTTAATTATATAATAATTGGATTATTTACAATATATAGCTTTCATTTCTTAGAATATTTTTTTCGCAAGTGACTTTTTGTTTTTTGAAATTTTAACTAGGCGCCTATTCTATTATCATGGCTGCGCTAGCCCCAGAAGTGAGTCGGGTGACAGTGAGTAAAATTCAGTCTCGTAATTTTTCACAGTTATCCCTTCAAGAAAAAATAGCTATTAAAACTGAAGGACGCCCTACACCAGAAATTCAAATATCTCAGCCCGGAATAAGTAACAATAAGAAATATATTCGTAGTTTTAATTCAGAATGGTACCAAAGAAAAAGTTGGCTTTGTGGTTGTAAAGTTAAAAATGCATTATTTTGTTTCCCGTGTCTACTACTCGGTGGTGACTTGACGTGGACAAAAAGTGGTTTTACAAATATAAACAAAATGAAAGAAAAAACTGAAAAGCATGAGCGTTCAAAGAAGCATATTGATAATGTGATTTCCCTGTCACTTTTAGGAACGGTAAATATCAAAGAAAAACTTAGTGAGGCTTACAAACTCTCGATTATCGAACATAATAGCAAAGTTACCAAAAATCGTGAAATATTGTCGAAAATAATAGACTGCATTAAATTCTGCGGAAATTTTGAGATTTCTTTACGTGGACATGATGAAAAAGATGATTCGGCAAATCCAGGTGTAATCAGGGGATTAATTAATTTCGCATCAAAATTAGATCCCGATTTGAAAAAACATTTAGAAAGCAACAGTCTTCAAGGGCGTTTCCAAAACCATTCAGAATGATATTCTTGACTGTGTGCTGCAGGTACCCCGCAATCAAATAAAAAAAGAAATTAAAGAAGCTTCGTTTGTGGCAGTCATGGCTGATGACACAACTGATGTTTCTGAACACACTCAAATGGTTATTGTTCTGAGATACGAGCTGAATGAGGAAGTCTTTGAGCGCTTCTGGGGTTTCTTTACTCCGGAAAATCAAACGGCAGAAGGACTAAGTGCATTCTAGATCAGCTAGATATTCTTCTCGAAGGAAACAAGCAGAAACTAATTGCTCAGACATTTGATGGCGCAAATGTCATGAAAGGAAAAAAAGGGGGAGTTCGGGCTAAAATTAAAGAAGTTTACAATAATGCACACTTCATTCACTGTTATGCCCAGTAACTGAATCTGATTATGAAAAATGCAGCAAGTACTACCCGAAATTCAAGAATATTCTTTTCTAACCTCTTGGCTATACCAACATTTTTCTCCAGGTCACCACTTCGTCTCTCTATCTTAAGCAAACCCTTAAAAAAATGCCTTGAAGAAATACAGTCGACAGCAAACGCAGATCAAACCATTTCAGAAGCAACAGGAATTTTGCACGTTTTGAATAAGGAAAAGTTCATCTTTTGGTTGAAACTTTTTCATCAGATAATGCCTCACGTAGAAGTTATTTACAATCAAATGCAATCTCGAGCTATTGACTCATGTAAAGTACAAGAATATATAGCAAACTTCAACAATGCCATTTTAAAAATAAGAAATTCGGAGTACTGTGAAAATCCTTCAAAATCACTCATGATTGAAGCAAAGGAAGTGTGCGACTACGTATGTGTTGACATAGCTGAGAGGTATTCATTTACCAAACAATTAGTAGCTGCTAAGCTGTTTACCAAGGAAAACTTCGATAGCTATAATATGAAAATGCCTATGGAAGAGGTAACGGTGACCAGTGAGGCATATCCCATGATTGAAAAAGAAAAGCTTCTTACTGAACTACAAGTTTTCTACAGTAGACCTGATATGCACAATTACGACAGGTTAATTGATCTGCTGAAATTTATCACTGAAAATAATCTAGTAGATGTTCTTGGAGAACTAGCTAAGCTCATAAAAATTCTTTTGACCATCCCCATGACTACATCCGAGGCCGAACGCTGCCATTCAACATTAAAAAGAATAAAGACGTTCTTAAGGAGCACTATGAATCAGGAAAGACTAAATGCTCTTGCAATGATTTCAATAGAGAAAAATTTGATCAACAGTACACAGAATTTCAATGAAAAAGTAATAGACCTTTTCGCTCAGAATAAAAACAGAAGAATGGAATTTGTTTATAAATAAAATTTTTGGCAAATTCAAAATTACCCGTTAAGCGTAAGTACCCTATAATTGATTTTATGATACTATTTTACTTATTTTTATGACTGAGTAGTGAGTAGTTATCTATTTATCTATTCGACTTTCTCTCTCTCTCATATATATATATAATCGACACAATTATTCGCAATTTCTGAGGCAGCACCCCCATAACTGAAAGTCACGAGCCGCCACTGTTGCTGAATCTCCTTACTGTTCACAATTCCTTCCCTTCTTGTTTCGCCCTTAATGTTGTCTATAAATCTATATACCCA
This sequence comes from Bathynomus jamesi, assembly GCA_023014485.1. NCBI lineage: Eukaryota > Metazoa > Arthropoda > Malacostraca > Isopoda > Cirolanidae > Bathynomus > Bathynomus jamesi. Next base: position 49,532 of record JAJOZX010007924.1, read on the forward strand.
TGCTGTCACTCTTAACAACCTTTTCAGACTGCTAATGTCTTCAAGCCTGCTGTAGCTGTTGTAAACTGTTGTAACTGAGAATGATTGGTCTGCCATTTTCTAAGCTCCATGCCAGCCTCCCTCATTATAGCTCTAGCCAGTGCTGGGCAGTATTTAAATACATTTGTATTTAAATATGTATTTAAATACATTTGTGTATTTAGAACTGTATTTATAAATACATTTTTTTCATGTATTTAAATATAGTATTTAAATACTTTAATGAGTATTTAAATACAATGTATTTAAATACTCAAAATATAAAAATGTAAATACTTTTACTGGTTTAATACACGTTCTGTACTAGCACAGTACGACGCGTCGACAGTGTAGTACAGCATGGTTCATGTTTCAACGTGTCAGTTCAATCAGTTGTGTGCCACTCTTAGTCGAAAGCGGTTGATTTCTTTATCGTGTGCGTGTCATGGCTTCAACAAGCAAATCCGGTGAATCAAACAGTGATATATCTGCAGATAACAATTTAGTGCACCCTCTGTTTGATGGAAAATACTTTAAAATTAAATCCTCCGCTATAACACGACATTGCCATCTTCGGCACCGGTAGAGCGAATATTCTCATTCGCGGGAATCACTTTTACTCCCAAAAGAAACTCTCTTTCAGACAAAACTTTTGAAAGATTGGTTTTGATCCGCAGCAACCGTGAAATAAAAGAGAATTCGTAAGGTGCCTTATGTTTATGTTTATGTCTTATGTTTACGTTTATGTCTCATCTACTCATTAATTGTTACTCATTTTGCAATGATATAATGAGTATAATATGTCACTGGTTGAACATCGTAAGTTCTAAGTTCTTTTGTTTTTGTTTTGTTCTAAAAAGGGAAATATATAATCGGAAATTAGATTGTACTATTTCTTTATCCTTTATCAAGCATTTTATATTGTTGTTACTCATGAATTAGTGAATGCATATGTTAAAATTTTTATGTATTTAAAATGTATTTACAAATGTATTTAAATACAATTGATGTATTTTGTATTTAGTATCTAAATACATTCGTAAAATGTATTTAGTATTTAGTATTTAAATACATTTCTCCTATGTATTTAGTATTTAGTATTTAAATACATTCAATGTATTTATTGCCCAGCTCTGGCTATAGCCTCCATGAATATCTGTTTAGCCATTTCTGTATTATCCACTGAACACAGCAAATCATCAACTTAAAAATTTTGTAGTATGTGTTCAATAATATTAGGACAGACTTCAGAATATTTCTTAAAATGGTACTGCATAGTAGCTGCCAATAGAAATGGACTAAAGCTGAGGCCAAACAACACTGACTTCATTCTATATTCTTTAACCTTGGGTTCATTTTCCAACAAGTCTTTTGTATCCACCCACAGATACCTTACTGCATCTCTGTCCTATGGTTTTATCTTTATCCTCAAAAAGGCTTGCTTCACATCTGCAGTCATTGCTACTCTACCAAACTTGAATCTCAGAAACAAGGAAAATAAATTTGCATTTAAATTTGGCCCAGCATCCAAACAGTCATTCAAGGACACACCACCTTTGTCCTTAGCTGAGCCATCAAAAACTACCCTCAATTTGGTAGTAATTTTGTCTCGTCATACCACTGCATGGTTTGGCAGATAATGTGCCTCCTGGCTCACCAGCTCACCTTGCACCCTTTCACCATAGCCCTCCTTCACATAGCTTAGGATGGCCTCATTGTATTCATTTAACAACTCCTCATTTTTCCTTAGCCTGTGCAATGAAGTCTCCAACCTCCTATTAGCTAGCTGAAGGTTTGAGCTGGGTTTGCAAGAATCCTTCCAAGGGAGGCCAACTTCGTAGGAACCATCTCTAAACCCAATACCTTTTCAAATTGCTCTAAAACATCACTGTTCACTGTACTTGCCTGCTTACCTGCTTCGTTCAAATGATATTCCAAACCATGGCTGTTCTCCTCAATCTTAACAAAAAGAGCTTTAACCTCGATTTCATTGCAATAGCTACGATGTAGCATCCAGCCTAACTTACTTTCAATAGGTACAGGACCTTGAGATGTGCGGACAATGTTACCAGTGATGAAGTCCCAATAATAGTCAGCTCCAATCAAAATACTAATATCTTCTGTTCCTTCAAACTTATTATTGCCCAAATGAATTACTTTAACTTGCAATTCATGGACACATGCCATATCTAAACAAGTAGTGACTGGAACACAAAGTTCCTCAATCTCTACAGCTTGGACCTTGATAGTGGGACTTTGTGGTAATAACCCCTTAACCAGAACTTCTACCTTCTTAACTTTGGTTCGGTTTTGAACTGAACCCCAAAACCCAGAAACTCTTAAATTTTCCCTCTTAAGTTCTTTAAACTTCAATTTTCTGGGAAGTCTGGTCTTAATAAAGCTACACTGGCTACCCCTATCAAACAACACTCTTACAGTAGCTTCTCCATCATTCCCAATTAATAATGCTGCAGCTGTTTGCAATAATCCCCCTTTACTTTTACTCACTTTCATAGCAGTGGCATGTGCCACTGATGTCTCTACTTCTAGGGTAGGCCTACAAGGAGTGTTTTCACACAATAATGGCTGATGCCGGCCATGGCATTTTGTGCATAAATTTTTAAACTTGCAAAACCTTGCTCTGTAACCTTTCAAAAAACACTTAAAACATGCTGTGGACTTAGTTACCCTGTCCGTTCTCTCTTCAACAGGTAAAGCCTCAGCCATCTCACATTTATATGACTTGTGGTTGCCTTCGCAAAATATGCATTCCTTGATTCCCTTTAATTTATTCTCAGAGGATGCATGTAGAGCTGACACTGTACCTGGGCTATTCCTTTTTGTAGAAACTTTGGTGCTGTGACTGCCTTTGTCCCTTTGTTTAACATCCCAATGTGCGAACTCAATTCCCTCTCGTCTTGCTAATTCTGTGCCTAAAAGACTTAACATCTGTTGAAGGGGGATGTACACATGTTCTGTAGAGTGTCCCCTACTTAACTCAAGCAAAATTGAGCTAGGCAATTTAGACTCCAGTATAGTAACCAACATTACACCATACCTTTCCATTCCTACACCCAAGTTGTCCAGGGACCTAGTTCTAACTTCAAATTCATCATTTAACTGCCGTAACTCCTTGACACTATTGGGATTATTAACAGGAGGTATAGCTAAAAGTTCACGGAGGTGGCTTTTAATTAAGATCTCTAGCTTACCAAATCGTTTCTTTAATATAGCCCAAGCCACATTATAATTAGCCTCTGTTAATGCTAATCCTGCTATTGTCTTTGCTGCCTCCCCTTCCAAGAGGGACTGTAAATAATTAAACTTCTCCACCGCACTTAACACATGACTAGAATGAACTGCTGATTAAAAACTGTCTGCCCATCCTTGCCCTTCCTGAATACTCCCAGAAAATGTTTTGAGTACAAGCCTCGGTAATTGAACTGCAGATCTGTTAACCTTAACTTCACAAACACTATTTGTTGAGGGTTGTGTTTCATTATTAGACCTGTAATGAGCTGCTAAACTCTTTTGCTCTGTTGCATGCTTTAATTATGTCATCAATAATCTCTTCAAAGTAAATTATGTCATTTTCTATTTCATCCTCTTCTATAAGAGCCTCAATTTTAACATTTACTTCGCTGAAAGCAACCTTTTTAGTTTCTAATATGGAAAGCTGTGCAGTCACTAAGCTTAAATCCTCTTGCCAAATAAGCTAAATTGGGGAAAATACTTAACCAAACTGATCAAACTCAAATTTTGCCTTTTTTCAAATAAACTGAATTGCTTGGTTGGGGTACTGATCAACCACCAGTATGGAATACCAAATTTTCCACCCAAGCAACTGGCGCACTAAAGTCTGCAACCTTCGCCTACGAACAATAAAACCAAAATTAACCAAACCGGTAAAAATGTAGGCCCAAAACAACGACAGACTAGCGGCCAAGTTTCGCAAATGGGCGACCAAATTTCTACCCTGGGACCTTAACTCAATTATGCTCAACCCGTCTAGGCCTAACTTGGGCTACAATTTGCACAATCAGAACGTTGCCAAAAAATAGTCACTCACTCAGACTTGGGCTAGAATCCGGTTCGAAGGACCATGTTATTTTTTATTTTATTGGGTTCAGAATCCCAGCTGAGCCCTGAACGGCTAAGCTCTGAAGGGCCACTTCAACCTACAGCCCAAGTTAGGCTAGACTAAAACTTACGGACTTGGAGGTCCTATTAGGTCCTACCTCAGTGTTGCTGACTCGATGAGAGCCTACCTTAGGCCTCAGTTGCATAAAATTAAGATAAAAAACAAACGGGGCACTATTTATGGTATTCTTTCTAAACCTTGTAACAACACACAACCTGCACCATTGCACGATGCAACAATCTTGTCTCTAAACAACCAAACTGAATTGCAAGAGAGCTCTCTATAAGACCATGCCCTGTAAGTGCCGCATTCAACAAACGAGTAGAAAGGACGCGCCAGTGCCCCCCCAAAAAATGATGCCACAAGAGTACTCAAACAATGATGCCACAAGAGCTCAAAAATGCTAGCTCTAAATTAGGTGAATTTTCAGTAACCTTACAATTATGAGATGGATATATATATATATACGCCTGAGCTTAATATATACAAGCGATGCTGCATTAATCAGCTTTGTCATAATATCGCCTTGGGACAACAATGGCTCCTCCTCTTCTAGATTTTCTAATAATGGGTGCCCTCGGCCCCATGGTCGAAAAATAAAAGTTTCTGCAAAGTCAGATATAATTAAAATAGGATAACCTTGGGCCTAACGCCGCCTAAGGAGTGATATACTGCCAACTGAGTCAATTTTTGGCTACCGACGGACGGATGGCCATTCATAACAAAGGGGCCCCATGTTCGAAGAATAAACTAGTTTCAGGAAACTCACAACATAACTCAGGACTTCAGCAGTTTCGAAGTATGCGTACTGATCTATTTTGTGTATCGCAATCATATAAGTTAGTTTCAGCAAAGTTTTTAAAAGGGTCATTTTTTGTACTGACTACTCATACCAAAGGGGCCCCCATATTCGGTGCCAGTGTCTTAGCCACTGGGCATAAGTTAGGTTTCATAAAAAAAACGAACTCAAAAAGCCCCCTCATTGTGTGAGGACCTAAGCTGTAGCTTATTTAGCTTGTGCCTAAATCCAGCACTGGGTAGACTTCAACGAGCTCATCAATGACTTTGCTGGACGCAAGGCTCGCAAGGTGCCGGGTCTTTAACAAAATGTCTGGTCTATAAAAATTGACAGTATGCTGTATTGTAATGTAAATTGCAGTTACTGTTGTTTTTGTCATGGGCGTATCCACGGGGGTTTTCTGGTTGCCCGAAACCCGCCCCCCTCCTGCTCAAGGGATAAATCAAATAACAAATAATAATAAAATATTTTTTACAGATCAGTCTTCTCGTCATATGTAACCAATGTTAGTCACTAGTGTCGATGCTTACTGTGCAGATGTGATATTAGTTGTTGCGAATTAATTTTTATTTTGGAATTTTGGATAACCCCCTTCCTACCATCCTGGATACGCCCCTGGTTGTAATAAGCGTAATGTTCTTTCTCAGTTGCCTGGAATGCTCTTCTTCAGTTGTAAGTCACTTCTGTATCCGCAGGCATATATCATGGCATAAAATTGTTATGTAATATACTTTTGTGTTTGCGTTTTAAATAATAAAAAGTCGTGTTGTGAAGTTCAGATTCTAATGGGCATGAAGAAGTGAAAACTATTGTAATTAGATGACCGGTCAATCACTGCCCAGTGAGCTTCATCCTAAACCAGGCCCTGCCCGGGGTCTCTACAAACCACTGCCGAGCCCAGGGGCTCCCACAATCCTACATCCGACCCTGCCGTAACAGAGAGGAGGCTTACAGAAGGTACCGTCGCCATCCAATTCCTGACTCTCACTCAGCTTATATCTCTGCCCAGAATCGTGCAAAATCTGTTCTTCGACTCACTAAAAACTCCTTCAAAACCGAAAAAAATGTGGAAACCTATCCAATTCTAATTCTTTCGCTCTTTATGGCATCTAGCTAAGAACATCTCCAACAATTTTACTTCCTCTTCTTTCCCAACTCTTTTCCATTGCGACGGCTCAGTTGCTGTTTCTTGACAAAGCTTTCGTCTCCAACTCAACCATGAACGATTCCGGTGTTGCTCCTCCATCTTCTCCTCCCTCTGACTTTATGATGTCTGAAATTAGAATCTCTTCCAACGATGTTCTTTCTGCTCTATTTCGTCTTTGTCTTTCATCTAGTACTTTTCCTTCCTGCTGGAGTTCGCTTTCATTCAGCCTGTCCCAAAGAAGGGTGACGGCGCTCAACCCTCCAACTATCGTTCAATTGCTTTGATTTCTTGCTTTTCTAAAGTTTTTGAATCTATCCTCAATAGGAAGATTCTTAAACACCTTTCTTCTCACAATCTTCTTTCATATCGTCAGTATGTGTTCCGCAAGGAGCGTTCGACTGGCGATCTTCTTGCATAGCTCTCTGACTCTTGGTCATCCTTCTTTTACAATTCTTTATTATTTTATTTCCGATGCGTTTGCCGTAACAACTCGAAGATCGTCTGCATTTTTTCTCTTTTCAGCGGCTCTGACTTTTTTACTGATAACCACATCAATTTTTTCTATCATCATTTTACGTTCTTTGCTGTGCTCAGCTAAATACTCCCTTTCGCGCACTAGCACTTTCTCTCTTTCTCGCAGGAGCAAGAATCAGAATCACATTGACAGGCAGCTATATTAAATAAAAAATTACCGAAAGCATCAAGATGGAATTTTTTTACTTTGGTCCTTCCTGTAGGTTTCCTGTGTTTTTCTTCCCTTTGTTTGTTTAATTACAGACTTGTATTTATCGTTGTATCATATATACTGATTTTACGAATTATACTTTTGTGAGGAATCACAGTTGTCGATGCTTTCATCCACAATTCTTTCACTCAACAGGCAACCTTTACAGCAGTTTCTGGCACAGTTCGTTCATTCTTCCGACCATCATTTCTCAAATTTTTCTCACAAATAGATAATATTTGAAGACACTTTCATAAGTAGGCAAATCAGTTTCACTTAGTTCACTCTGGCTCCCAAATATAGAACACGCCCACTTTTTTCTTGTTTTAATATTTACCATTGTCAAAATGAAGACAGAAATTGCTTATTAAACTGCTCTCTTTGAAATTGACTATCTGAAACAAAATACAGATAATTATCAAGCACAAATGCGGGAAATAGAATATTTTTCCAAGAACAGTAACATTAATATAACAACCTCTACCATAGGTATCGAAGACTCATCGAGTCGACGTGAAAATGAAAACCCGAACCAGAGCAAATCACACACATACACCACCTGAGAAATCAAACAGAATACTATTATCAACTACTGAGTGATGAGACCAGGGCCGGCTAGAGTTGCCACGGGCCCCGGGGAAGGATTGATATATGAGCCCCCCTGTTTACTCAGTATTTTATTATGAATGTTTTTTGTGTGCATAACAAGCAAACTGATTATATATGTCCAAGTCACTATTCAAAGCATACAGTATGATAATCTCTATAAAATGTATGTTCATTGATTATATTTCCTCTGTTATTTAATCAATTGCTTTATTAATATTTTTAGATTTTACTCCCCCTCTTTCCGGGCCCCCTAGAGGTCCAGGCCCCGGGGATTCAACCCGGCTCCCCCGCCCTCTCGGCGGCCCTGGATGAGACAGCAACAGTCGCACTACTGAACTGGCAACAGTTGCCAACAAGTATATTTCTTATGATAAATATAAAACATTTGCACTGAAGAAAATTTATGCCTTAGATTATTTTTTCGATATAATCACAAATTTTTTTGAAGTATTCAATGTCCATGGGGACCTAAAAGATAATATCGCAGTGGCAAAATATTTTAGGATTGTCATTTAATGGCAACTTCTCCCGCCCTGGCCAATTCCAGTTTTTCATATTCCATTTTTCATTGCACCCTACTAAGGAGCGACTACTGTATTTACATCAGTGGTTCCCAAACTTTTGTCCTTCGTTACCCAAACTCTCGATTTCCTCCGTCTGTATTACCCCCTTCAAAGAAAGCACAAAATAACGAACTATTTTACACAAACCTACACACTCATGCGCAAAGGTGGGCACCCGGGCCTCAAAAAGGACCGACGGTCCCGGTCCTTGCCTCAAACTGGACCGACGGTCCCGGTCCTTTCTGAAGATATGACCTAGGAACGACTCGGTCCTCGGTCCTTATATGTAAGGGAAAAATTTGATTAAAATGAAAAATGAAATTAAAGACACCGGAAATCTTTAATTTTATTAACGTAAATTATAATTAATACAATACATAAATGATGAAAAAAAGTTATTAAGTTAAATGCTTGAGTTTCCCTTCAAGAAGACTAGCATTTCAAAATGGCTGTCACTGAGCCCTGACCTTTTCGGCTTGAGCACTGGTCGAACTGGTTCTGGACGTGAGGGTGGCGCCTGGAGACATGTCGCTTGAGGTTGTTTTGGCTCTTGTTGCTTGTCGAGAGGATGTTCTTGTTCGGCAGGCACAGCAAGCACTTGTACTCCAGGTTCTGCTCACCCTTGGGGCCCAGGTATTCAAAGTATTTGTCCAGGTACGGCTAGGGATTGCCGGGTTCAGTTCTTCCGCTAGGAGCTCCAGTTGCTTGACTTGAAGTTGAAGCATTAACATCAGTAGATTCTTCGTCTCCTCCAGGTGTTGAAACAAGTTTCAGTTCAGTCTGTCTCTTTCTGAGTCTTCTGGAGGAAACGATCCATCTTCTTTAGAACTTCAAATAATCACTAAACACACTAAAATCACTAAAAAAGACCGTCCGGAATTGCTTAAAAATGGACCGTCGCTCCTCATTTCGGTCCTCACTGAGAAAAGGACCGACTTTCCCGCTCACGGTCCTTAAAAAGGACCGAGTTCTTGGAATTCGGTCCTTTTGGAACTCGGTCCTGCCCACCTTTGCTCATACGTACATACATACATACACAATATATATATATATATATATATATATATATATATATATATATATATATATATATATATATATATATATATGAAATTATTTCACGAAAGTAACACTTGAAAAATATTTATGATGAATAAAACCACGAAGGAAAGGAAACACGAAAAGGTGCTCAAGCGCTTTCGTCTAATGACATCCTCAGGAACACTGAAGTACATAAAAGGTTACGGCCTATATATAGGTTACAGAAATAAATAAATAACATACATACACACAAACATATATATATATATATATACATACATATCTACACATACGGTATATACACACATATATATATATATATATATATGCAATAAACAGAGAAGTAAAAATAAAAATTAAAAATTAAAGGATTAACAAAGAGGCATACAGATTTGTAAGGAAAAATTCGATTTTTAGCACAAGCGATCAAATGAATTATAAAAATACAAATTTATACTGGAAATCTGCCCGGGTTTTAACACTTTGCCTTTTATAGTCAAGTTTCGATATATATATAAATAAAATGAAGATTAAAAGTTAATAAAGTAGCATACAAGTTTACCAAAGATTTAGCGTCCTACCCTTTTTATCTAAATTTGTTTTGAAGGAATTCAAAACAACAGGATCGAGTTGAAAAAGACCTTTGCTTTTGTTGAAGTTATTTGAAAGTTGGATAATGGCAGACTCAAGAATATTTCTATTAACAATGTTGCTAGAGTGAAATAAAACTGAAGCATTATTCCAATCAATACAGTGGGATAACTCTGACAAATGGACAAAAAGAGCACTGGACAACTGTTCTGTTCTAACGGAATATTGATGCTGTTTTATACGTGTGTGCAAATCCTTTCCCGTCTGACCTATGTAAAAGGAATCACATTGTTTACACCCAATTTTATAGATAATGCCTGAATTATTGGTAGGGCTATTTTTTACTATGATATTTTTCACAATATTGTTATATGAAAATACTACATTAATATCCAAAAGTTTAAGTACATTAGCAATGCCTAAAAAGCCCGGGAAAAATGGAAGTACTAAAATATTTTTTGACAAAGTACGAGTGTTATTATTGACACGATAGAAAGTTCGTTTTGCCTTGTTGAGACAAGATTCCATAAACGCAGATGGATAACACAGATCACTTCCAATACCGTTGATTTTTTCCAATTCGGCATCGATGTATTCCGGACTGGCGATCCTAAGGGCGCGGAGAAACATTGATGAAAAAATGGCCTTCTTAGTGTGGGTGTCATGTCCCGAGTAAAAGTGTACGTAGGACAAATTGTTTGTTGTTTTCCGATAGATACTAAACTTAAAACCTGGGCTTTCCCTATGTACACGCACATCCAAAAATGGGATTGAATTGTCTTGTTCCACTTCTAAAGTAAACTTAATGGAGGGGACTTGATCACTTAACTGAAGGAGGAAGTTATCCAGGTCACGATTCATGGGCCAGATACACAAAATATCGTCGACGTACCGCAACCAAGGGATGCCAACCCCCAGGATTCTCGGAATGTAAGTAATTTCGAAAAACTCCATATAAATATTGGAGAGGAGGGGCGATAAGGGGTTGCCCATGGCCATCCCAAACACTTGTTGATAATACTCGTTATTGAAAGTGAATTTACAGTCTTTGATGCAAAGCTTAATAAGTTCCAAAACAATGTGTGAAGGTAGTGGCAGGTCATACTTATGTAATTCTTGGGAGAGAAAGTCAAGCATATCATCAATCGGCACTTTTGTAAACAATGAACAAACGTCAAAACTGATCAATCTATCGTTAGTTTCAGTAAGTGCATTATTCAATTTTTCAGTAAGATCCATGGAATTTTTTACATGTGAATCAGAGATAGTTCCGAGAATGGGGGACAAGACTTTGACAAGCCATTTGGAGAGTTTATAAGTAATAGAGCCCACCGAGCTAATAATAGGGCGCATAGGGTTGCCAGGTTTGTGGGTTTTAATAAGACCGTAAAGGTAGGGCAGAGAAGGTGAAGTGGACATGAAAAGCGGAATTAAGTCCTTATGATCTTTGAGAATGCGTTTCAAGCCACTATTAAATGATTTGATGACGTCATCCTGCGGGTTCTTCCTAAGTTTGCTGTATGTGGCGGGGTCCTGGAGAAGCTCGTTCATCTTTTCGATGTAGTCCACTTTGTCCATAATAACTAATTGTCTAGAGGAGCAAGTTCTTCCCAAATCCCTGCTTCCGATTCGCCTCAGACAAATTGACGACCATCCGTTCAACAACTTCAGCAGATTAATTTTAAAGAAACATATTGAAGTCACCAGACAAAATGAGTGGTCCGCCTTCAAAAATTTAAACATCGCCAAACATAATTTTGTAACCGTTATTCCCCAACCGTGGATCCAACTACTTCACTTCGTAACATTTTGGATCGGAAAATTAAGTCTCATTCGAAATAGTCAGTGGAGTAAAAAAGCAAGCTCAAAGTGTGTTTTGAACCTTTCTTCGAAAAACATTAGTGACGATGCAAAAAGTGCCCTTGGATATGGTATGTCCTTTTTTATTGTTAAAAAACCTTCGGCTTTACAAATTTGTTACAGTCTCGCGTGTTTTGAAAAACAGTGTAATCTCCTTCAGTATTTGTTTAACAGTTAAAGGCCTCGTTTATGGTGCGGCGAATGGTAATTACGAAGATAACTTTCCTAAACGTTTTCGCGATGGCCTCTCACAATTAAAAAAAGATGGGGAGCTCCATATTACTAAAGCAGACAAGGCTAACACCATAGTTATTATGGACAAAGTAGACTACATCGGAAAGATGAACGAGCTTCTCCAGGACCCCGCCACATACAGCAAACTTAGGAAGAACCCGCAGGATGACGTCATCAAATCATTTAATAGTGGCTTGAAACGCATTCTCAAAGATCATAAGGACTTAATTCCGCTTTTCATGTCCACTTCACCTTCTCTGCCCTACCTTTACGGTCTTATTAAAACCCACAAACCTGGCAACCCTATGCGCCCTATTATTAGCTCGGTGGGCTCTATTACTTATAAACTCTCCAAATGGCTTGTCAAAGTCTTGTCCCCCATTCTCGGAACTATCTCTGATTCACATGTAAAAAATTCCATGGATCTTACTGAAAAATTGAATAATGCACTTACTGAAACTAACGATAGATTGATCAGTTTTGACGTTTGTTCATTGTTTACAAAAGTGCAGATTGATGATATGCTTGACTTTCTCTCCCAAGAATTACATAAGTATGACCTGCCACTACCTTCACACATTGTTTTGGAACTTATTAAGCTTTGCATCAAAGACTGTAAATTCACTTTCAATAACGAGTATTATCAACAAGTGTTTGGGATGGCCATGGGCAACCCCTTATCGCCCCTCCTCTCCAATATTTATATGGAGTTTTTCGAAATTACTTACATTCCGAGAATCCTGGGGGTTAGCATCCCTTGGTTGCGGTACGTCGACGATATTTTGTGTATCTGGCCCATGAATCGTGACCTGGATAACTTCCTCCTTCAGTTAAATGATCAAGTCCCCTCCATTAAGTTTACTTTAGAAGTGGAACAAGACAATTCAATCCCATTTTTGGATGTGCGTGTACATAGGGAAAGCCCCGGTTTTAAGTTTAGTATCTATCGGAAAACAACAAACAATTTGTCCTACGTACACTTTTACTCGGGACATGACACCCACACTAAGAAGGCCATTTTTTCATCAATGTTTCTCCGCGCCCTTAGGATCGCCAGTCCGGAATACATCGATGCCGAATTGGAAAAAATCAACGGTATTGGAAGTGATCTGTGTTATCCATCTGCGTTTATGGAATCTTGTCTCAACAAGGCAAAACGAACTTTCTATCGTGTCAATAATAACACTCGTACTTTGTCAAAAAATATTTTAGTACTTCCATTTTTCCCGGGCTTTTTAGGCATTGCTAATGTACTTAAACTTTTGGATATTAATGTAGTATTTTCATATAACAATATTGTGAAAAATATCATAGTAAAAAATAGCCCTACCAATAATTCAGGCATTATCTATAAAATTGGGTGTAAACAATGTGATTCCTTTTACATAGGTCAGACGGGAAAGGATTTGCACACAAGTATAAAACAGCATCAATATTCCGTTAGAACAGGACAGTCGTCCAGTGCTCTTTTTGTCCATTTGTCAGAGTTATCCCACTGTATTGATTGGAATAATGCTTCAGTTTATTTCACTCTAGCAACATTGTTAATAGAAATATTCTTGAGTCTGCCATTATCCAACTTTCAAATAACTTCAACATAAGCAAAGGTCTTTTTCAACTCGATCCTGTTGTTTTGAATTCCTTCAAAACAGATTTAGATAAAAAGGGTAGGACGCTAAATCTTTGGTAAACTTGTATGCTACTTTATTAACTTTTAATCTTCATTTTATTTATATATATATCGAAACTTGACTATAAAAGGCAAAGTGTTAAAACCCGGGCAGATTTCCAGTATAAATTTGTATTTTTATAATTCATTTGATCGCTTGTGCTAAAAATCGATATTTTTCCTTACAAATCTGTATGCCTCTTTGTTAATCCTTTAATTTTTAATTTTTATTTTTACTTCTCTGTTTATTGCATATATATATATATATATATATATATGTGTATATACCGTATGTGTAGATATGTATGTATATATATATATATATATAATATATAATATATGTTTGTGTGTATGTATGTTATTTATTTATTTCTGTAACCTATATATAGGCCGTAACCTTTTATGTACTTCAGTGTTCCTGAGGATGTCATTAGACGAAAGCGCTTGAGCACCTTTTTGTGTTTCCTTTCCTTCGTGGTTTTATTCATCATATATATATATATATATATATGCGTCTCGGTGGTGTAGATGCGCCTCGGTGTAGTGGTTAGCGTCGCTGACTACGAATCCATCGGCCCCGGGTTCGAGACCTGGCGACGGCAGCCGGCGCGCAGCAAAACCCAGCCTTTCATCCTTCCACACAATAAAGAAAGTGGTTGGTAGATAAATGGGTACCCTGGGTGGCCTAGTGGTTAAGACGCTGGACTGTTGGTGGGGCGTGGTTCGGATTTCACGTTAAACTGTAGGTCTAAGGTGGAGTGAAAAGCTTGACCTTCGTCAGAATGAACAATTCGGGCGGAAGCTAACCAAAGGTGTATACCAAAGGTATATATATAATAATAATTTTATATTTATAAACTTCATAAATATAATTTTTCCTTTTTTTTAACTGCCGCCTTCATTACCCCCCGAAAAATCATTCATTACCCCCCGGGGGTAATTTACCCATAGTTTGGGAACCACTGATTTACATCATATGGCAAGTCATTCAAAAAATCGACTACTCTATGACTGAAAAAGTATTTTCGTAGATCTCGTCTACAAGTCTGTTTTCTAATTTTCTTATTATGCCCTCGAGTTCTTCCATCAGACTCTAACAAGAAAAAATTTCATCTAAATTATCTAAACCTGAAAACATTTTGAACATCTGTATCATATCTCCCCTCAAACAACGTCTCTCAAAACTAAACATACCCAGTTCCTTTAATCGTTCCCCGTATTCCAGTCTTCTCAAGCTAGGGATAAGCGTGGTTGTCTTACGTTGCGCACCTTCAAGCATATCAATATCATGTCTATGGTGAGGGGACCAGGCTTGAATGCAGTATTCTAAGTGAGGCCTAACATAAGAATTATATAATTTACAGATGACTTCCTTTCTCTTGTAATTAACATTTCTCTTAATAATACCTAACATTTTATTTGCTTTATTTCTAGCCTCTAGGCCAGTGGTTCTCAAACTGGGGTACGCGAGGGAATCTTAGCGGGTACGCGAAGGGGTCCTGAAAATATAACTCTTAATTTTATATACGATTAACAAACGGCCACAAGTCACACTGTCGTAAAGAAAGTAGAAATCCTCTATCTCTCTCGAAAATCCAGAAAATCCTGTGAAAGAATTCAAGGGGTACAGAAGAAGGGATGACTTTTCATTTTTGAACATTGAATTCCATCTGACATTTACTACCCCCAAGCAACTAATTTATCAATATCTTTTTGCAGTTATAAGAATTTTTCTATATTTGTAACTGGGGCAAATACTTTTGCATCATCTGCAAATTTAGAAACTTTACTACCTACTCCCTTCTCTAAATCATTTAGATATAAAATAAAGAGTAATGGAGCTAACACTGATTCCTGTGGTACCCCACTTTTCACTTTCTGCCACCCAGACTCATGACATTTAGAATTACTCTCTGTTCTCTTTCTTCTAACTATTTTTCCACCCAATTTATAACTGATCCCAGTGATGGAAATGGGGAGACACGCGGGTACACGGCATGTACCTACTTCTCAATTTGCAGTTGTAACTGATGGAGAACCAGTAATAATAGGACGAAAATCAGGGGTTGCAAAACTACTTCTTGATGACTTATATATAAGTCATCATTGTATATCGGGTGGCCCAAAAAAACGCCTTGAGACCTGAACATCAATAACCAAAAATATGCAGTTCACATTTTAAAAATTTACAGAACTTTTAACTCAATCTATTGATAAGCCATCATAAAAATTTCAGACCTCTACATAAAATACTTTTCCGCACCTGAGGGAACAATGAGTTATGGTAAAATAAACGAATATCATAAACTGAAGAAAATTTATTATTCACATCTTATCAACAAATATGATCAATATGTCCGCCGTCCTGCTTACAAACTAATATTAACCTTTTCTTCCACGACATGATACATTTTCTGATTTGTGCTAATATTATCTTGTCCCAACATTCGAGTATTTTTTTCTTTAATTGCATTTCTGTAAACTTTTCTGTTTGGCCTTCATAAATCTTCTCTGCTAGAGTGTTCCCTATGCAATAATCCATGGGATTGCAATCAGGTGATTGCGGGGCCCAGTCGTTTTTTCCAATGAATTTGACTATATTCTGTTGTAGATAATCCTGTGTGAACTTGCTAGTATGAGCTGTAGCACCATCTTGTTGGAGTATGAAATCATTTCCATAATACAGATGTTGACAATCAGGCAAAAGATTCTCCTCTAAGAGATTTACATAGGTGTCTGAATTAATTTTTTTATTTTCTGAAATTAAATGAATTTTCTTCTTTCCATTCCATGATACACCTGCTAATACCATGATTTTTTTGGAAAACTGACTTGTCTGGTGGTAAAGTCTCGATGGAGGAATGTCTTTCTTACGCCGACCATAAACAACATCGTTCCGGGAGTTTCGAGCAATCTCGATGGTAAAATCTTTTTCATCTGTAAAAACTATTTTTTTAACATCATTGGACGAAAATCTATCAAACAATTTTCTACAACGAATTTTTCTTTTAGCTCTTATATTGCTGTCACGTCTTGAAAGACAGATCCTTTTAAGTGCTTTAAGTTCTACCGTTCTCTGCATTCTTTGTATGGAACTTCGACTGATACCTAAATTTCTTGCAATTTTCCTCTGAGAGCAGTGTGACCCAGGTCGATCCTCTTGAGATAGGCTCATCATTTCGATCATTGTTATATTGTCTTCAGTGTAAACTGTTATAGGCCGACCACTTCCACGCTTCCGTGCCGTCGAACCGGTTGCTTTAAGTTTTTTAATTATTCTTTTCACAGACGTAACCATTACAAGTTATTCCTAGAAATTCCCTCAAAGTTTTTGCCCCAGCCCATCTTTTTTTCCAAGAAACACTTTTCAGTCACCGCTTTTTCACTGTTAGTTAGAACCATAATTTGAAGGGTAAGTTTAAAAAACAGTATTTAAGATGGGCGTAGCCTATATCATCTGACATTTTTCATAGACTAACATATTATCCATAGGCTAAGGAAACTACGACAAGTCTTACAATAGTTGCCAGGGTACAGCTATACATATTTAGTATTTAGGATATTCGTTTTTTTCGCCATACCTCATTGTTCCTTCACCTGTGGAAAAAGTATTTTATGTAGAGGTCTGAAATTTTTATGATAACTTACCAATAAATTGAGGTAAAAGTTAAGTAAATTTTGGGAGTGTGAACTGCATATTTTTGAAGTTATTGATGTACAAATCTCAATGCGTTTTTTTTGGGCCACCCGATATATATATATATATTATATATATATATAATAATATATATATATATATATATATATATATACACGTCGTTAACCTCGTTGCTGTTCTGTGTGTTGGTCTCTCTTCACACGAAGGTCAAGCTGGTGGCCCCGCCTCTAGGTCTGGCTTGGTGGAGGAGTGAGTTACTTTCTTGCGCTCTCCACCGTACATAGCCAGATATACCCGGCTCATCTGGTACCGTCCTGAGCCAGGCATCCAGTTTTCTCTTGAAGACTTCAACTTTGACCCCTGTAACGTTTCTGAGGTCCTTTGAAAGCTGGTTAAAAAGTCCTGGCCCCCTGACAACCAAACTATTTTCCTTCAGTGTTGAGGAGGTCCCTTGTCGAGCCTTTAATTTGGGAACACTACACATTCTACCTTTCCTATTTTCCAGTGTTGTTTGAATGGTAATTGGGTTTAGTTTTAGATTTGGTGCCAGTTTTTCGATCATTTTCCATATGTAGATTATGGTCTACCTCTCTCTCTCTTCTTCTTCTTTCCAGGGAGTACAGATTTAGTTTACGTATTCTTTCCCACTACTTGAGTTCTTTGCAGCCATCGATCTTGGCTGTGAAATGTCTCTGCGTTTCTTCTAGTTTATTCAAGTTTTGGTATGAACAGTGTTTTTAGCAGGGGAATCATTACTGTCCTGTCCCTTCTTTTGAACGTTCTTAGTACCTGTCCCGCGACTCTTTTTGTTTCATTTATCACCATCTGATTTTGAGTTTCGAATTTCGCATCGTCGCTTATTATTACCTCCAGATCGATCGCTTTCGTTTTTCTCTGAATTTCCTGTCTATCTGGAGCATAATATGCAGTCTGTTTAAGTTCCTCTTTTCTACCATATCCCAAGAGCTGAAATTTCTCGGTGCTAAATGTCATGTTGTTGTCTTCTGACCATTTGTATATTTTGTTCGTGTCCCTCTGCAAGGCCTCCACTTCATTTACATCGCTGATTTTTCTGCTGATCTTTGTATCGTCTGCAAAGAATGTTACTATACTGTTGCTGTTTACTCCGACGTCTATGTCTGTTAGCATGATAATGAACAGGAGTGGGGCCATAGCCCTGTTCAAAAATCAACTTTTTCTTATTTTCATAGGTTTCTGTACTTTTTCCCATGCTTTTTGACCTGAAAAGGCCGAAAATCACAACCATTTTGACCTAGGTTGTTGGGAAGCATTGCCGCATGGAGCTTTAAGTTTTCTGTCTTGAAATCGGCCAAAAGCACCAGTTCCGGGGTCCCTTGAATCATGTTTTGCACTATAACTTTTTATCTAAACAAGATAGAGCAACAAAATAGGCACCAAATTAAAGTGTTTTTAATCCTCTTTCTAACTTATACAATTATGATAGTCTTGGAACAAGAAATGGCACATTGGTACATACAAAGATTTCAGAAATATCACAAAATTCGTTTTCTCACACTCAAGGCAGACAAGGCGCCTTATTCATGACACAAATTTGAGATTAACATTTTGTCACAAGTCTAATCGATCAAGAAGTGAAAGCATTACATGATGATTAATTTCATAATGACATTTACACAGTCAGTTGTTGAGAGTTTGTTTCTTGAAGCTGTCAAAGCGGCGTCTGTTGAACTCCACAGCTTGAAGGAGATAGTCCCTTTGCTTGGCATCTGTTGTTATGACATTTGCAAAGTCGCTCATCATCTTGACACCACGTTCAGCAATGTCATTCACCGCTTTCAGATTCTTAACATAGTCCAACGCTTTTCTGTAGTCCTCATTCTGTGGCCAAGACGTGACAGGTTCCAGAAGCCACTCGGATCCAATGTTCAGTGTGTCCAGCAGGAAATGTGATTCTGGGCCAATGAGATCAACCAGGGTGGTCTTAGCTGTGACTCTCTGGAATAGAGGCTTTCCTGTTCTGAAGCTGTCTGGCTTCTCAGTGGCATGTAACTGGGCAGCAATGTCGTGCTTCAATGTGTCACTCAATCTACTGCTGAACAGGGCAAATGGCACGACTTCCTGCGTCAGGTACCATTTGTGGTTTTCCATCTTATTAAGTACTGCATCAGCAAGCTCTGGGTCAGTTTTCTTGTACTTCAACATGTCCTGGATTAGACTTAGATCATTCACGGGAGCATCTGCAGCAGACATTGACATCATCCATACAGGAGTGTAGAACAGCGCAAGGAAGGTGTTGAGTCTTTCCAGCTTTGATACAGTGTCTTCGTCGTACTCAAGTTGATCTGCAAACATCAGCATTTTCATGGAGTACAGGTTTCTGGCCATCCATCTGGCCTGATGAATGGCGCCTGGTCGACTCCAGTGAATACCTCGAGGAGGCGTTCCTCCAAGAACAATGACTGTCAGTTCAGCCATTTCCCTGTAGTCGGCTCTTGGAAGCCTTTCTGCTGTTAGAATGTCTTGGAGTATTTCTTCACTGTTCTTCTTCTTTTCCTTCAGCCATTTGCTGTTGATAGCCAGCATCTTTGGGTTTTCCTTGGACAAGTCCGTCCAAACATCCTTCAGATGCTCAAACCAGGGATTATCTGGCCCCTTCACCTTCCCAAACAGCTTCTCCCAAACTGCTCCTACTAGGATTTCCAGGATGTGATGTCGACAGGCCAGATAAAACACCTTTTTGTTCAGCATTTTCTCTAGCAGTTTGGCAGCTCCTCTGTGAACTCCACTGTTACTGGATGTAGTGTCAAAAACAAGGGCAGTAACATTATCCGTAAGTTCCCATGTCTCCAGTAAATCCATTGAAGCCTCAGCCTGAGCTGTGCCAGAAGAATTGTCGATGACAGGTACTCCCAATAACTTTCCTTCAGTGTATGAAGGTGGACCAGACACTAGCACAGCTAAAGTCTCTGAGGTACTTCCAGGTTCACTGCCCAAGACATCTTTGAGCAACTTTCCATCCCAGTGTAAGGCAGCGTACTGTGGGGGTTTTTCACAAAACTTGGACATGTGACTCTGGCTGATATTATACCTGGACAGCATTCTGTTGCGACGTGTTGTTGAGGTTGAGATGACGAAGTTATCCAGATCAGCCCCTCCAGCTTTCAAGGTGGCAGAAACCATGGCAGTAACTTGATTGTCTGATAAACCAAGACGATCAGCTGTATTGCAGATGACATCACATTCCATGACCTTCCTTGGAAACGTCAAAGTCACACTAGTCACAGTGTCTTGATGGTGAGAACATCCAGGACGAGGCTGATGGTAATCCATGTCCTCTGTGTTAGCGTCGTTGTCAGTTGAGTCACCCCAGGTAATGTCATCCACATGAACAACTGCCTCTTGTTCTGCTGCAGCTGTAAAATAGTACAACATGTTAAGACAGTAATTGTTAAGTACATGCTAAATATCGCAATGGAGTAAAACTTAAAACTTTTTGTAACGTTCAAAGTAATTAGTTTTACCTTGTTCTTGTCTATGCTGCAGTCTTTCATTCCTCGCTGCTTGCTGCAGGGATCTTGTCTCAAAAATCTTGTCATGACCAGACATATGACCTTTCCTCTCAGTCTTTTGGTCTTCGTAGAACCTGATATCCTCATCTTTCTTCTCTCTGGATAACAGTCTGTTGTTCTGTATTTCCTGGATTGCATCTGGAGCTCCTATATCGAACAGGCTGTCTAATTCCAGCACAAATGCTCCTCTTTTTCCTCCAGGGTTACTTGCTCTTCCTTTGCTTTTCACCAGAGCACGATGTTTCTCATGTAGTTTCATGAAGAGCTTCATTGCGTTGTACTTGGTCATTGTCTTGATCCTAGCCATCTGCCAGAATGGGATGATAGATTCAACTGTTTCATATGCAAGGTCTTGAACCATGGGCCTCCCTGCATTTTCCGGTAAATTCTGAAGATTAAGGAAATACTGGAACGCCTGTCTGTTGGTGGGAAGCTGGGAACCACTGATAAAAGCTGAAGGGTATCCAACCAGGAAAGTTTCAGTGAGAGATCTGGTAGATGGCCCAGTTGACACCTGCCTGTGGACAGTACGTGGAGGTTCTGAGATATCAACTGTGCGCCCACGGAGCTCCCTCAGCTCCTTGCTTAATGCCATTGTGAAGTTGTAACTTGTAGATGGTTTTCTAGATTCTGATTGAGTTTCTGTTGTTTCCTGAAAAATGATAGATATTATTATTATTATTATTATTAATTATTATTATTTATTATTATTATTATTATTATTATTATTATTTATTAATTTTATGCTCTTTCATTTGATACCTAATTTGTTGCTCTATCTTGTTTAGATCAAAAGTTAAAGTGCAAAACATAATTCAAGGGACCCCGGAATTGGCGCTTTGGCCGATTTCAAGGCAGAAAATTTAAGGCTCCATGCGGCAATGCTTCCCAACATCCTAGGTCAAAATAGTTGTGTTTTTCGGCTTTTTCAGGTAAAAAAAGCATGGGAAAATGTACAGAAACCTATTAAAATAAGAAAAAGTTGATTTTTGAACAGGCCTAGTGGGGCCAGTACTGTCCCATGTGGTACTGAGCTGCGTATTTCCGATTCTGATGATGATATACCTTGAATTTTGACGACCTGTAGACGTTCTCTGAGGAAGTTGTAGATCCATTTTCCCACTTTGCCTGTTATTCCCATATATTTTATTTTATATATATTTATATATATGTAAAGAACGACGCTTGTGTAGAAGAGCGTTCCGCACAAAATGAGGAAAGAGAACGAACAAATGAAAAATGAGGTACCACCAGGGAATCGAACCCGGGATCATCCGATTGCCGGTCAGATATGCTATCCACTACACCATGGACCTCGATCAATCAGAAGTCGTAATTCTCCTACATATGAGCAGAAACCAATGCCCTGAGGGGGCACCTCCGCATGCCGTACATATATACATTTTAACTGCAAACAACACACAGTATAATTAATGTAAAGAACGACGCTTGTGTAGAAGAGCGTTCCGCACAAGATGAGGAGGGAGAACGAACAAATGAAAAATGAGGTACCACCCGGGAATCAGGGCATTGGTTTCTGCTCGTATGTAGGAGAATTACGACTTCTGATTGATCGAAGTCCATGGTGTAGTGGATAGCATATCTGACCGGCAATCGGACGATCTACGGGTCTTCCTGAAGTATAACACACCACTACCATCCTCTGCTCCTGTAGAACGGTTGTTTAGTTTGGCTGAGTAGTATAGCCGAAAAAGGGGAGAGTGCAAGGGGGGGGGTTGCAAAAAAAAAAAAAAAAGAGTACTGGCCTTTGTTGCCAACCGGGGTTGCAAGGGGCATGCAACTTGGAGGCGGAGTTCTCCCCCAAGCTATTCCCCCCAAAGGTCCAGAAAGGAGAGAAAGGAGGAAAGGAGGAGAGGTGTTCACCTGGCAGGAGCCAAGTGCATATTAAGACTTCAGCCGAGTAGGCGTTGTTTTATAGGCTCCTAATCAGCCAGTTGGCTGAGCCAAGGGGGGAGGGGTACACCTGAAGGAGAGGGAGAGAGAGAGTAGTTGCCTTTGATTGCAAGGCATGCAACTTGGAGGCGGAGTTCTCCCCCAAGCTATTTTCGTTTACCTAACCTAAGAGGCCTCTAAGGGGTTTTCCCAAAGGGCCAGAAACAGAAGGACCAGAGGTCCTTCCTCGGCTGGGAGCCGAGCTTGAATGACTCCGTCAGTCGTCTCTCGGTCTTTTATAAACCTCTATTCTGGCTGAGTTGCCAGATAGCGCCATGTATTCAGTTGCCAGATAGCGCCATGTGTTCCAGAGAGCAAAAACCATATATTAATCATCCATTTAAATAGTGTACCACAATATATATTTATATGACGGTTGATGAACCCAATTAAATTCTGTTTATTAAATAAATAATTTTTACACACTTAATTTTTATTATAAATATTTAAGTCACGAACAACGAAACGAAATGAAAATTTAAGAAACAATTCATTTAAAAGTTGAAATTAGCCAAAACACAATCCGCTATAACGGGGTCGGACGACATGAGAGATCTTCCTTCCAGACCGCTCTTGATGTGTGTATATATATATTATATATATATGAAAAATTATTTCACGAAAGTGACACGTGAAAAATATTTATGATGAATAAAACCACGAAGGGAAAAGAAACACAAAGGGGTGCTCAGGCGCTTTCGTCTAATGATATCCTCAGGAACACTCAGTGTTCCTGAGGATGTCATTAGACGAAAGCGCTTGAGCACCCCTTTGTGTTTCTTTTCCCTTCGTGGTTTTATTCATCATATATATATATATATAATAAACGAATAAACAACTCGTGCACACACACACACACAAACACACACGAGGAAAAGGAGACTCTGTGTCAATTCGAATCGTCACATTTAAATAGTGTACCACAATATATATTTATATGACGGTAGATGAATCCAATTAAATTCTGTTTATTAAATAAATAATTTTTACACACTTAATTTTTATTATAAATATTTAAGTCACGAATAACGAAACGAAATGAAAATTTACGAAACAATTCATTTAAAAGTTGAAATTAGCCAAAACACAATCCGCTATACCGGAGTCGGACGACATGAGAGATCTTCCTTCCAGACCGCTCTTGATGTGTATATGTTAACCCCTCCGTCTATGGCCCGTGTTGGTTCGAAGTCGACGGGGGTTCTAGTTAGGTGGCAGCAACGGATGTGTGTCTTGAAGTAGTTTTCTTCTATATTACTCTCCGAGTTCTTCTATAGTGGCTCGGAGGACTCTGATAGACTTACTCAAAATGCTGAAGGTTCCGGATTCTTCTTATAGCGTATCCGGAAAGTTTAATGACTAAGTTCTTCTGAAGAGAGCAAGGCTCGAAGGATAAGGTAAAAACTAGCTTCAACTGTAATTTTACTGTTAAAATGTACAGGTAGTGCTCAGCCTCTGAATTAGCTTCTGAATGCCAATGGAATAATTTTAGTGGGTTTATATACCCAAAAACTGCTAACATTATTATTATTAAATGCTAAAAAGGCTGTATTATTTTTGCACAATATTTGAAAATAAGTAAATTTTTTAGCTGTGGTAAGGCTGGAACGAGTAAACAAAATATTTGAAGACGAAACCATATTTTTATCTTAAACTGCGACTTTTCAGATCTGATGTTATCATGATCTGCCAAGTTAACTAAAAGTGGAAATCGGACTATGCATCTTTACACTAAACTATGCATATGAGTGAAATTTTAAGGTTTAAGATGTACAATTTTAATGCTTAGGCAAGACATGATCTCATTGTTTATAACGAAAGAGAGTGTATACAAAATGTGAACATTGCAAAGCTTAGCAGGATTCCTTATTAAGCGAAATCTAAAAAAATGATTATGAGATTTTAAAAAACAACAGGTCACCAATTATTTAGCAAAGTAGAAAGCAAATCAAAAATTTTATCCAAACTCGCGTTGGGCGATTTTGGTCCTTATGTAAAAATGAATACACACACGTACATACATATGAGTATAGGCATTATATAAAGTTAAATATATAAAAATATACAGGATTATATAAATACATGAACCATATAACACATGAATTTTTAAAAATTGATACTTTTTCTTACAATGGATACAGAGACTATATAAATGAATACAAGAATTACATGAAGGATAAGATAATATAGGAATATGGGAATTATTTATGGTTCATTTTTACAGGGCTCTTCCCTCTAGAATGATATTAATATAATAACGTAACATCCTAACTAATGCTAACTAGATGATAACTATTGGTTTTATAATACAGATTTATATATACAACATAAGTCGGGTGGTTAAGTCTAGTTCACGTGGTCTGAGTACGCACTCTTGGTCGTGCATAAATAGTTTCATGTTCCGTGTCACTTGGTTTTCTTTGTTCCCAGAATGATCTTTTCACCACAAATATACCGAGGATAATAGCACACACAATAATGATACTAACGGCAGATGTTGAGAAAATGGTTACCGGTTGTAGTATTTGTAAGAGGTTGTTTTGGTTATCATCCGAAATTTTAAACCGGCTCAATTGATCATTCCATTCAGGGGCATGTAGTTCGGGTAGGATGGTTACAGGTTTTATGGAGAGATTTAAGATCTCTCTTGACGGGTTTAAATTTAATTTGCGACGCTAGGTTATAATGGGTTAAGGGTAAACTTATACGGGTTGTATATTTATATAACGGTCTGCGTGCCCTTTCAAAAATTTACCTTCTGCAAGTTTTTCTATAACAACTCCGGTAGAAATTCTAATGCTAGGTCTACAAGAGTAAATAATTTTGGAAAATTATAAGGGGGACAATTTTATTCATTTCTACGCCTTAAGTTATACGGAGATAGGGGTAGTTGTGTGGATACTTGTGTGGATACTTGTGTTTGTGGGCGAAGGGGTCGGCCTCGTTTTGGTGGCAATGGGGGTCGACCGTTGAGCTCGGATTCTGAGTGGGTTCGTTTCTTATGTGAAGGTTCTAGTTCACGTGGGTGATGCATTTGCGGGCGGTATGTACGGTCCGTGCGTCGATCATCAATCGGCGAGGGTGGTGACAGAGGAGATGGTGGAGTTGGAGGAGATGGTGGAGTTCCACTGAGTGATCCTCTCGAAGGGGTTTCTCCAGGGTCTGGGTCCGATGCGCTTGGCTCTGGGGCCTCCTTTTGTTCAGAGATTGCCTCGAGTACTGGTGGTATTACGAGGTACCAATCTTCGTCATGGGTAGCGGTTCCCGCGGTGACCACTTCAGTTTTTTTATCCCTGCCCGATTTGTTAATATCTTGACCTTTTGAAGGACAGGCGGCTCGAACGCCTGGCAGCTGTTTTTTGGGAAGGTGTTGTTCGGAAGCTATCTTCAAATTGTCAGCGTGAATGATCTTTAGTTTGGAATGATCCCGGAGGTCGAGGATTTCATAACGATTTTTTCCGAGGTTTTTCATAATCCTATATGGGCCATCCCACTTTGGGTATAATTTTCGATGAGCACCTGGCGGTTTCACGCTCTTCAGATAACATCGCATACCGACGATTATAGTCCGTTGACGGGGATGACGACTATGTTGCTCTTGCTCCATCTGTTGGTTTCGTTGGTCGAGGGCATAGCGGATTATGTCAAAAATCTTGAAAGATCGTTCAGCTAGTTGCTGATTTGCTTCTGCCATTTCGGAAGATGTTAGGACTGCCGGGTCGGTTTGGTCGGGCAAATCAAAAGGTAGACGCTTGTCGTAGTGATAGAGAACGAAATGAGGGGTGTCCCCGATGGACACATTATAGCCATTGTTGATGGCTGTTTGTACCATGGGAAGGGAATCATCCCATGTACGGGAGGATGCATCGACAACGTGGCGCAGGGCTTGCAAGATCTTTCGATTGTGCCTTTCCACTAAGCCGTTTGCCTGCGGATGGTATGCCACAATGTATGTATTTTTAATTTACAATGTTACAGAGTGACCCCACACTTCGAACCCCCCCCCCCCAGTTTGGAAGTGAAACTAAGGGCGTTATCCGAGATATTAGGATGGAAGGAGTGGTATGATTTTGGATGACGCGTTCCACTAGGGCTCTTGCCACAGTTTCCGAGGTCTGGTCTGGAATGGCGGCTACTTCGCTGTAACGCGAGAAGTGGTCCGTAAACACAATGATGTACTGATTTCCCTTTGATGTTTTGGGAAATGGTCCAGTATATCCATTCCAGTTCTTTGCCAGGGCCTTTGGCATACTGGATATTTATGCATCGGAGCTGTGGATGGTACGTTGCCCTTATGCTTAAACACGACGGACATTCGGCGATGTATTCATGTACCTTTCTGTTCATCTCGGAAAGTGGTATCGCTCCAAAAGACTCTTGATGGTGCGATCCGGCCCCATGTGTCCATAAAAAGGTGAGTCGTGACAAAGTCCAATGGCTATATCGAACGAGATCCTTTGGTATCTCCACGAGGTCGTTTCCATCTTCGTTCCTGAAATGTACGAGCCCATCTTTGAGGTTGTACTGTTCTTTTACCTTCGATGGTTCCTTTTGTTCCAGGCGCGCCCGAAGGTTTTTGGGTGTGTTGGTCCTGTTGTTGGGAGTATTGCAGACACTCGTAGTCGAACACAGGGAGAATTCCTATTTATTCACTCGGGCGTCGGGCTTAAGTCTCGACAATCCGTCTGGAATAACTGCAGTTTTCCCGGTTTTGTATACGATTTTCGCTGCAAAAGTCCTGAATCAACAGACCCATCTACTCAATCGTCCTTCAAGTAGCTTGTCCTTGAAGAGGTACGTGAGTGGCTTATGATCAGTCTTGATGGTTACATCGTAGCCATAGACGATATTTCGGAATTTTTTCAAAGCCCAATATACCGCTAGGGCCTCTCGGTCCGTAGTGGAATAATTCCGTTGAGGTGCAGAGAGAAGTTGACTGGCATAAGCAATGGGTAATTCCACACCGTCTACGTCCTGTAACAGGACGGTCCTAGTCCATAGGAGGAAGCATCTGTGGCTATGATGAAGGGTCTTGTGTAATCAGGATATTGTAAAATGGGATGACAGGTTAGTTTATTAATTAAAGTTTCAAAGGCATGT
The DNA here is from genome assembly GCA_023014485.1 of Bathynomus jamesi. Taxonomy (NCBI): domain Eukaryota; kingdom Metazoa; phylum Arthropoda; class Malacostraca; order Isopoda; family Cirolanidae; genus Bathynomus; species Bathynomus jamesi. The sequence goes on from JAJOZX010007924.1 coordinate 77,190, forward strand.
TGGTGATCGGATTCCCAGTTAAATTTCGAATTTTTCTGGAACAAATTAGTAATGGGTTTAGCAATATTCGAAAATTGGGGGATAAAGTTCCGATAGAATCCGACAAAACCAATAAATGCACGGCGTCGTCGATGGTCTTGGGTACAGGGTACCTTTCCAGGGCTTCGAGTTTGGCTGGATCAGGTTAATTCCTGTGGACGAGAGTAGGAATCCTAGGTATACCAGGGATTCTTGTAAAAAATTGCACTTTGCAAGCTTCAGTTTAAGGTGTGCTTTTCTCAAGTGTGATAGCACATTCTGAAGGCGTTGAAAGTTGTTTTTATGTCCGAACTGTAGACGATAATATCGTCAAGATAAACGAGAGCTTCGACACCTAATAGGTCGGAAAGGACTATATTCATCAACCTAGAGAAATTAGCAGGCCCATTTCGGACTCCGAAAGGTAAAAACCTGGAATTCGTAATGGCCTCGGTTAGTGGGAAAGCAGTCAATGCCGAGATTCGGGACTGACCTCCATTTGCCAATAACCCGATGCTAAATCGAGGGATGAAAAAAAGTTCGCTTTCCCTACGTTCAGAATTGTTCCTGCATGTTTGGAATCGGGAAACGGTCTGGGATGGTAATGTTGTTCAGGCGTCTAAAATCTATACAAGGGCGAGATGTTCCGTCCTTTTTGGAGACGAGAATCATAGGAGCGGACCAGGGACTAGCTGAAGGCTGAATGACATCCTGCTCCAACATGTCCTTGATGTGTTCCTCAATAGTGACTAACTGGAATGTGGAACCCGATAGGAGGAATGAAAATGGGTTTGGAATTGGGTTCCAACTTGATTTCAAAAGGGACCAAATTAGTTCGGCCCAGAGATCTCCTTTTAGGGCAATCACATCTCTATTTCTTATCAGGAAATCGAGAAGTGATTCCATTAGTTGGGATCCTGTAAAGCTGGTGACTCCTGAAGGGAGTGCTCAGACATTTCTTATATTCTTCTTTAATATTGAAGGATTTAATTCTAAGGAACTGGAGGAAACACGATTTATCATACTGATGGGAAATCTGAATCTACTTCTACTGTGGAAACAGTTCCTATTTTCTGATTTGAAGTTAATTCTATAGGACTTTTCTCCTTTGTTTAAAACAAACAACAGGGATAGCTGAATTCTGACTCTGACTAAGGACTTGGGCAATAAGAACATCTCTTTTGAAATACTTTTCTCTGTAATCAGAGTACGCTCTGACTCTAATAATTTTCCTTGACTGTTAACTACTTTTGCTAGGAAACAAATCTTCTCATAAGGTGCTACTGTTATATGCTCGGTAGGGGCATATGAAAAATTGTGAATCTGATTCTGGTTCGGCACTAAAATTTGCCTTATTGGCTGAACTGAAGCTGGCTGACTGGAAACTGGCTGACTGGAAACTGGCTGACTGGAAACTGGCTGACTGGAAACTGGCTGACTGGAAACTGGCTGACTGGAAACTGGTCTGACTGGAAAACTGACTGTCTGGAAACTGCTGACTGGAAAACGGCTGTGTTGATCCAACTGGATTCAACAACTGGAACTGATTACCTGGGGTCTGATTTCTGGAGCGGTTGTCCCTCTGGATGCAACCGGTGACTTGATCTGCTATCAAGTAGAGGGGGTTTCCTATTTCTTTCGGAAATCTGAACTGAGCTAAGTCTATTAGCATTAAGTTGTCTGTCATCCTCGCGGAGATGGTGTGTCCTATTTCGACACTTTACTAACTTTCCGGCTGGGTAAATCTCCCATTGATTCCGGTTAAAAAAATCCATCCCTAGTAGGATGTCTGTCTGAAAGGTGGCGACTGTGTCCACTATACAACATTTCGCGGGGTATACCGCGTTTCCAATTTCTAAATATAACTCAATTTCTCCGTATGTGGGTATGGGTGTGCCCGTAACTCCTCTAAGTTGGCAGGATGGTGCCTTAAGTTCATATTTATAATTTGTACTCTCTAGTAATTCATCTACGCATTGTTTCTTAATTAACGTCGCGTGTGCTCCTGTATCTAGGAGAGCAGTTAAATCTTGGTTATCCGTACTACAATTTATTATTAAATCTAAGAGGTCCGCACCTATTATCCTGATGGGGAGTTTGTGTGCGTATCTGGGCTTACTACTGTAATTTAGGAGGGAGGAGGTTGAACTGCTGCCTCCAATGTAGGGTCTAAAAAAGGGCTCACATGGTCTTCTATGGGAGGACCTGGATCATATTCTACGGGAATATCATACGCTGAGGGTGTTCTTGAAAACTGTTCTCTGGGGAAAATGATTCCTCCCCGGGTACTTCTACGTACCGAACTAGTTGACCTTGCTGGTTGTATTGGGGTTTATACATGGGGTAAGAGTGTGGGTGACCCTGTGGTCGTGATCTATTGGGTTGGTAGTTCGACTGAGGCTGGGAATGGACTGGTTTCTGGGGATTGGTTGACTTTTGGGATACGTTTTGGGACGTGGTTGGTTTGGTTTCTGAAAGTGGGGTCTATACCCTGCAGGGGCTTTATCAGCACACTTTTGGCGATCGCCACGGCGATGACCATGTTCGTGACAGTGGGAGCAATACGAGGGGTAATTACATTGACTTATCATATGCCCGAAACTATCACAGTTAAAACACTGTGGAGGAGGGCGTGTATTCTGGGTTTGGGGGGCTTGTTTCTGGGGTGTTCCCTGTAGCCTTGGTTTATAGTTGTTGTTGTTGCTGTTGGTATTGGTGTTGTGGCTGCTGCTGCTGAATATAATGTACAGGGGTTTCTCTACCCTTTCGGTAGTTTGGTTTGCTAAATCGGGGTGATGTTCCCGTGTTTTGTTTATGGCTACACTGACAGGTTTGTCAACATTTAAAAACTCCTGAAACTTTTTTTTAGGCGCTCCGGGTAGGTTTTGGTAAATGGTTGTGGCTACTATTAGATTTCTTTGTTTCGAAGTAAAAGTTATGCCACATGCATTTTCTGCGGCCCGGAGGGCTTCTCCTACAAGTTTGTGTGTACGTGTAATAAAATTGTTTAAATCCTCGTGTTCCTCTTTCTTCCATTTAGCTTGGAAGACTGCTTCTAATGTGGCTAAGGGTTGTGCAAGGGTTATTTCTTTAAAAAATTCTAATAGGTTTTGTTTAAAATCGTCCCATGTTATAGCTTCGCTAATTGATGGGACGTAAGTGACTGTGTCATGGGCATTTCCCTCTTTAGGGTCAATAAATCTTTTTGCTTCTCTGATTTTTATATCATCATCGGTAATATTCTCGCGTAAGAAATGTTGCTCTAAAGACTCAACCCAAGGTCTTACGCGCGGTTCAACAAAACGATTATCTATGGTCCCCTTAAAAATTAAAACAGTATGAGGAAGATTTACTAATCTGCCTAAGTTAATGTATGCTGGGGGGGGGTTTGAGACTGAGACATACTGACTTGTGTGTTTGGGAATATGTTTGAAGGGCGCGGGGTAGGTGGAAAAATGGGTGTAGGTAATTCTTCGATGTCAGAAAGCGCACCGTCTGAATCGCTCATATGTGAAGGTACTTATTAATGTTCTAATTAGGTCTGCTTGACCGATCTTAATTCATGGAATGATCACTTAAGGGGTTTTCCTAACTACACTATCTAAAAAAATAATGCACAACAATTTGCCTAACTCGGGGAAAATTTGAAAAGATTGCAAACAAAAATAAAAATGTAAACAAAATTTCACTCAAATGTACGTGATGGTATGGTAATACTATGTTTGGTACATTAAATAAAATTATACTATACTAACTAGAATAGTAAAAATAACTGAAAATAACTGTGACAATACTGTTTTCAATAAAAAGAGTGTATCACTGGTGTCTGAAGTGTTCACTGTGTTTTTTGTTAATTCTGGCTCAATACTAAATATTAATTGTTAATAATAATGACTTTTCAAATGTTTAGAAATTATTTTAAAAAAGAGTTTTGTACTTAACAAGATTCCTACGGCGAAATCCTTTGAGGTGTGTCCTGAAGACGTGTCTGGCTGGCCACTTGTTCCTAGATGAAAACTAGGCGTGAGAACTTGGAGTCGTGACGCACGGTTCAAGGGTGGATGTGACGAACTAGAAGTCGTGACACGCCGGTCAAGGGTGGATGTGACGAACTAGAAGTCGTGACACGCCGGTCAACTGGGTGGATGTGACGAACTAGAAGTCGTGACACGCCGGTCCAAGGGTGGATGTGACGAGCTAGAAGTCGTGACACGCCGGTCAACTGGGTGTTGGTTCTGGTTCCAGGGTCTGGAAGACTGGAAGAATCCTGGAGTCGTGAAGATCCTGGTTAAAGGGTCGCCAGTTGTTAACCCCTCCGTCTATGGCCCGTGTTGGTTCGAAGTCGACGGGGGTTCTAGTTAGGTGGCAGCAACGGATGTGTGTCTTGAAGTAGTTTTCTTCTATATTACTCTCCGAGTTCTTCTATAGTGGCTCGGAGGACTCTGATAGACTTACTCAAAATGCTGAAGGTTCCGGATTCTTCTTATAGCGTATCCGGAAAGTTTAATGACTAAGTTCTTCTGAAGAGAGCAAGGCTCGAAGGATAAGGTAAAAACTAGCTTCATCTGTAATTTTACTGTTAAAATGTACAGGTAGTGCTCAGCCTCTGAATTAGCTTCTGAATGACAATGGAATAATTTTAGTGGGTTTATATACCCAAAAACTGCTAACATTATTATTATTAAATGCTAAAAAGGCTGTATTATTTTTGCACAATATTTGAAAATAAGTAAATTTTTTAGCTGTGGTAAGGCTGGAACGAGTAAACAAAATATTTGAAGACGAAACCATATTTTTATCTTAAACTGCGACTTTTCAGATCTGATGTTATCATGATCTGCCAAGTTAACTAAAAGTGGAAATCGGACTATGCATCTTTACACTAAAATATGCATATGAGTGAAATTTTAAGGTTTAAGATGTACAATTTTAATGCTTAGGCAAGACATGATCTCATTGTTTATAACGAAAGAGAGTGTATACAAAATGTGAACATTACAAAGCTTAGCAGGATTCCTTATTAAGCGAAATCTAAAAAAATGATTATGAGATTTTAAAAAACAACAGGTCACCAATTATTTAGCAAAGTAGAAAGCAAATCAAAAATTTTATCCAAACTCGCGTTGGGCGATTTTGGTCCTTATGTAAAAATGAATGCACACACGTACATACATATGAGTATAGGCATTATATAAAGTTAAATATATAAGAATATACAGGATTATATAAATACATGAACCATATAACTCATGAATTTTTAAAAATGGATACTTTTTCTTACAATGGATACAGAGACTATATAAATGAATACAAGAATTACATGAAGGATAAGATAATATAGGAATATGGGAATTATTTATGGTTCATTTTTACACACATATATATATATATATAATAAACGAATAAACAACTCGTGCACACAACACACACACACACACACACACACACACGAGGAAAGGCAGAAACTAGGTCATTTCGAATCGTCCCCTAGAGACCTTTTTCTGACCGCGAGTCAACCTTTCTTCGGCTACTTGAACAAAAACCACCTTTCACATCAATTCTTATTATTATCATTATTATTATTATTATTTCTACACTGAAAATATTTTATATTTATGCGTAATTTGTATGGTCATATTCTTATAACTACATCTTAACTGCTTAAATCTTTGATTTTTAATATTTAGTGTTAGAAGTGAAAATTTAGCACAATTCATACTAGACCTCGATGCGACACTTCAAAGTACTTGATAATATTTTGGGAAAAAATGGAAATATTATTTTCTCGAAATCTATGGGTGATAGAAAAATTCTGAAACCATATTTGGAGTCAGTATCAAAAGTTCTATAATAAGCACCAAATAATTTTCAAGAAATGTTGTTCCCTAGTGTAATTTCTCGCCGAATTGGAAAGGTTTCCACTCCGCCTTAGACCCACAGTTTAACGTGGATTCAGAAATACATCTCGTCGATTGCTCACTATTTCATCGAGATAATTAAAGCTCATATACAGGACCTGCATTGTCTATAAGATCTGCGGGAAACTCTGAGTAAATGGAAATATTATTTTCTCGAAAACTATGGGTGATAGAAAAAAATCTGAAACCATATTTGGAATCAGTATCAAAAGTTCTATAAGAATCACCAAATAATTTTCAATGCGCTTTTCACCTTAAAGTGAATTAAATCCGAGCAGCGATGTTAAGCTACGTTGGATCTAGGTAGTTGTTGGATGGGGGACCGTCCACCGCAACAACTAATTTACACACGCTAAGGGTGTGAAATAAATATGCACTTATTTTTTATTTAATACACATGTAGATTTTAATATCGTCAACACTTTAAACCATCTCTGAAAAATTGTGAGCAGTTATGTCTTACACTAACCGCCGCATCTAATATGAATTAAATAAAAAACATTACTTCATTCGCATGTACATGGAAGTGTTACTCATGAAAACCAATTAAGAATTTCTTTTTTAAACTTTTTACGAAAAAAGAAAAGGAAATTCAGAGCTTAAGCTATAGATTGTTGAGGCGAAATTTTCAAGTTTTCAGCCGAATGTACCATAACCACAAGCGTACTTACTGTTTACATATCCTAATGGAAAAACTGCATGAAAAGACATTATTTATATATATGTATATATATATATATATATATATAATATATATATATATATACAGTATATAGCAATGATACTCGACCTACAAATTTCCACTACAAAGTTTACTGTTGAGATGATTGAGAGCGAAAGCTGAACCGTGTACCCTTTGCAATAAGCAAACGTGGTTGCGACTTGCAACGACTCGCTTTGAAATGAACGCCCTTCTAAAGGCGTCGAATCAACTGTTACCCTTAAATCTCCAAATCAACATGGTTTCCGTAATAATAGAACAACGGAAATGGCTACTTTAAATCTTATGAAAAATGTAAATATAGCTAAGCAGAACAAAGAAATAATGATGTCAATATTTATGGATTTGAGTAAGGTGTTTGATGTAATAGACCATAATATTCTACTCAATAAATTGTATTGTTACGGTTTTAGAGGGGCAATCAGTGATTGAATTAAAAGTTATTTGCCCGATAGATATAATTTTGTATCAGTAAATAAGGTTTGCCCCACTAAAGCGCTTGCCAAACATGGTGTGCCACGGGGCTCAGTGCAGGATCCATTGTTTTATTATATATAAAGACCTTCCACGTTCATCTGATATATTGAACTTGATATTGTTTGAAGCTGATACAACTCTCTCTTTTTCTTGCAAAGATGTTAATACAGCTAAGATATTTCATTCAGAATTTATTTTTGTAACGAAGTGGTTGGCTACCAAAAAAACTCTTCCTAAATACCAGTAAAACAAATTTCACGATTTTTACTAAATAAAAGAAATGTATACCTTGATGAATTTAATGTTAATGAATCGCCATAAAGGATGTACTGAACAGCGTAGTAGGCTATCCCTTAAGTCAAGCTAGGCTACGTTTTGACAATTTCCAGTTCCGAGAAAAAGATTCTCAAAGCCATTTCTCTCTTTGTGCATATTATTAATTAAAAATGTTAATTGTTCTAAGACTATTTATAAAAGAAAATGGGATTTTGGCACAACTTGCATAATTATGTATCTACAACTTGCTTATTGTAATTTTAAGTATGTTATGAACGTTATACGCGTTACTATTAAATGTCATTTATATTTTTTTTACTGTTCGATTTGATTTTGGATTATGTGTTTCAGCTTTGTAATTTTAATTTTTATTATTCAGCAGTTTTAATTTTGTACTTTAGATTTAGTTTTAGCTCTCCACGTTTATATATTTTTGTCATTTATACATTTTTAGCTTTTATTTATCAGGCATTGGAATGCGATAGAGTACCCGAAACAGCGATGCTGCCAAATATAATAACTTTTCTCTGCGCTACGGTCATCGTCTTTATCCTAAATATAAAGTTTAATACAGTTCTTAGTGCCTCTGTCATTCAATTTTAATCTTATATGTTATAATGTTTCAGAACATTCATATGATCCCTTTCCAGATAGAATCCTAGTCCAAACGTATTTGGTTTTTAGAATTTATAAATCTTAAAAAGATGTGGAAAACAAGAAACACAAAGGAGAAAATGAATTCCTAACTGATGCATTTACATGCTCAAATATACGTAATAATAATAATAATAATAATAATAATAATAATATCGCTAACAATAGACATATACTATTCAAGTACTGTCATCAAATGAATTAGCCACAGCCTACTAAGGGCCTACCTACCAAATTCCCACCAAAGGCGTCTCAGAGCCTAGCATCAGACTTTTTAAATCACAAAGTGTGTGGAACTACATTTGCATGCAAGTTAGAGATCTTAGTGACAGAATGGGTTATCTGCTACCATCAAAGTAGCGTATTTGCGTACAGTTAAACCGCGTCAGAGGAGATAGCTGATTGAGCTCAGTTTTGTTAGGTTAACCCAGTTTTTTTTCTGTATGCTCTATCCAGTATTTGAATGCAGCCTCAAAATAACTGTATCTGCTCTTATTTAGCTATTTGTTAATTGTAGGTGCATGTCAGCAGCACAATTTAAATACCTTACCACTTTGCTACTATGTACTTATTTTTCAGGTTTTCTATATATATATATATATATATATATATATATATATATATATATATATATATAATTGAGGAAATTGAAAACTTTTAGCATTTCTCATAATTTAATGCTGACAACTAGAAAAAAGAAAGAATTCAATAGTTTAACCATAAACTAAATAAAATAAACATTTAATTTGGTTTTTGTGCATATAGCTATTTAGTTTATAGATATAGACTAAATTTATTTCGAAAATATATATCTTATGTTGTGCAAATTTGTTGAATTGTACTTTTTTTTTAATAAAATATATTTCCTGTTTTGGCTATAATGTACTTTTTTCATAAAATATTTTTCCTGGTTGGGCTATTTTTCACTACTCTGCGATTTAATTAGCTGGCTGGGTTTTGTCCTGGCTATTTTTCAAACTGGATTCAGTTTAGTGGTGCTTGTGATAGAATTATGATGTGCCAATCGTGTGATTTTGATCTAGTTGTCATGTGCCCTAGATGAAGGCAAAGGATTGGATGTTTTTATCAATTACGGCATTATTCTCTCATCCTTAACTTGCCCAAAATGTGACAGTGAGTACTTAACACGAAAAGATCAGAAGATATTTAGGTGAAATAACCAATATCAGCCTGGTTAGGCTAATTGATGGCATGGCTAGGTTAATTAAAAGACATGATTAGGTTAATTGAAAACATGTTTTAGCCAATAAAATATGTTTAGGCCCTACATTTCATAAGTTTAAACGTTATATAACAATGTTCAGTGTGTGAAAAAGTAAAATATATATATATATATATATATAATATATGTGTGTGTGTGTGTGTGTGTGACATGAGAGCTCTGTACTGGGCCCAGAGGGCTGTGAAAAGAGCTAACTAAATCTTGAGAGAATAGCCAATTTGCTCTTACATATTAAGTTTGAAGATAAGCCAGTACTTCGATATCTACTTTTTAGTGTTTATATTAACGACATAGAATGGGGATATAAATAGTAAAACCTCAATATTTTCAGATGATACAAAATTGGGCCAAAGCGTAAGATCTTTAACAGTTGTCATGAGAAAGTAAAAGACTATTGATGAGGTAGATGCTTGGGCAGATAGATGGGTGATGAAATTTAATGTGGAAAAGTGTAAAGTTATGCATGTTGGTCGTGGCCAAGGCTGGTAAAAACCAATTTAAAAAAAAAAAAAAAAAAAGCCATTGGTTCCGAGCGCACTCCTCCCATTGTCCCCTTCTACAACAATCAGCAACGGGTGATTTATGCAAAGATGCACCAGCTCTTCTGAAACGTCTGGATGCAATTTTACCGAGTGATATATTCCAAAGCTGGGCACTTGCGTTTTTTTTTTGCGGTACTGCGGTACTGCGGTACTACCGCACTACCAAACCGGTACCGCATAACGCAGTACCGCAAAGGATCGCTGAAAGTACAGCCTGTACTTTCAGCGATCCTTTGCGGTACTGCGTTATGCGGTACCGGTTTGGTAGTGCGGTAGTACCGCAGTACCGCAGTACCGCAAAAAAAAACGCAAGTGCCCAGCTCTGAATTATATTCATCAACTTGTGTGCTTCAAACCAGTTTGGAACATCGGATATCATGTTCACCACCTAGGAATTGGTCAAGGCACAGAGAGCTAACTAACACGACTCTATCCTCTATTTCCAATCTTGTAATGAGTTAGTGAAAGTTTCGCCTGCCTTTATACAATGTCGTTCTGACGTCGTTATCAAGCTCCACACAGGGAATTTCCAGGTAGTAACATGAATCACGTTGCTGTTCTTTCACCTGTACACACACACACGCACACACGTCCACATACACACACACACACACACACACACAAAGGAGAAAGTGAAACGTTAATTGAAACATGATTTATTTAATAAAAGAAATATTCAAGCGACGTATATATTTACAAACACGTGTAATAAATAAGTTAACAACAGACACATCAATGATTATATTCAAGACATATATATTTAAAAACATGTGTAATAAATAAGTTAACTAATGAAATTATGTTAACACAGAAATTCAATTGTTAGCTTATTTATCACACGTTTGTAAATATATACATCTTGAATATAATCTTTGATGTGCCTATTGTTAACTTATTTATTACACGTGTATGATAAATATATATATAGCTTGAATATTTCTTTTATTAAATAAATCATGTTTCAATTAACGTTTCACTTTCTCCTTTGTGTGTGTGTGTATGTGGACGTGTGTGTGTGTGTGTGTATGTGGACGTGTGTGTGTGTGTGTGTGCGTGTGTGTGTGTACAGGTGAAAGAACAGCAACGTGATTCATGTTACTACCTGGAAATTCCCTGTGTGGAGCTTGATAACGACGTCAGAACGACATTGTATAAAGGCAGGCAAAACTTTCACTAACTCTTTACAAGATTGGAAATAGAGGATAGAGTCGTGTTAGTTAGCTCTCTGTGCCTTGACCAATTCCTAGGTGGTGAACATGATATCCGATGTTCCAAACGGGTTTGAAGCACACAAGTTGATGAATATATCACTCGGTAAAATTGCATCCAGACGTTCCAGAAGAGCTGGTGCATCTTTGCATAAATCACCCGTTGCCGATTGCTGTAGAAGGGGACAATGGGAGGAGTGCGCTCGGAACCAATGGCTTTTTTTTTTTTTTTTTTTTTAAATTGGTTTTTACCAGCCTTGGCCACGACCAACATGCATAACTTTACACTTTTCCACATTAAATTTCATCAACCCATCTATCTGCCCAAGCATCTACCTCATCAATAGTCTTTTACTTTCTCATGACAACTGTTAAAGATCTTACGCTTTAGCCCAATTTTGTATCATCTGAAAATATTGAGGTTTTACTATTTATATCCCCATTCTATGTCGTTAATATAAACACTAAAAAGTAGATATCGAAGTACTGGCTTATCTTCAAACTTAATATGTAAGAGCAAATTGGCTATTCTCTCAACATTTAGTTAGCTCTTTCACAGCCCTCTGGGCCCAGCACAGAGCTCTCATGTCACATATATATATATATATATATATAATATATATATATATATATATATATATTTTACTTTTTCACACACTGAACATTGTTATATAACTTTTAAACTGAAGAAATGTAGGGCCTAAACATGTTTTATTGGCTCAAACAGGTTTTCAATTAACCTAATCATGTCTTTCAATTAACCTAGCCATGCCATCAATTAGCCTAACCAGGTCTTCAATTAGCCTAACCAGGCTGATATTGGTTATTTCACCTAAATATCTTCTAATCTTTTCGTGTTAAGCACTCACTGTCACATTTTGGGCAAGTTAAGGATGAGAGAATAATGCCGTAATTGATAAAAACATCCAATCCTTTGCCTTCATCTAGGGCACATGACAACTAGATCAAAATCACACGATTGGCACATCATAATTCTATCACAAGCACCACTAAACTGAATCCAGTTTGAAAAATAGCCAGGACAAAACCCAGCCAGCTAATTAAATCGCAGAGTAGTGAAAAATAGCCCAACCAGGAAAAATATTTTATGAAAAAAGTACATTATACCCAAAACAGGAAATATATTTTATTAAAAAAAAAGTATAATTCAACAAATTTGCACAACATGAGATATATATTTTCGAAATAAATTTAGTCTATATCTATAAACTAAATAGCTATATGCACAAAAACCAAATTAAATGTTTATTTAGTTTATGGTTAAACTATTGAATTCTTTCTTTTTTCTAGTTGTCAGCATTAAATTATGAGAAATGCTAAAAGTTTTCAATTTCCTCAATTATATATATATATATTAGGGTGATGCAAAAATAACTTATCATTTCAAAAACTTGAAGACACCCTCTAATTTATTTAATTTAGTGTAAAAACTGAACATGCAAAATTTCAGCACAATTGAAGACATTTTAGAGGTTGCTACCATCCATTGAACATTTTGTATATTGTTATTTTTCAGTTTGTATTTATTGTACATTTATTTATTTTGCAGATTTCATCAAAAATGGTAGTCAGCAACATATAGCAGTCATAACAGACTCTGAACCTCTTTCCGTAAACCTTCTCATCCCTTTCATTGCTATAGACGCCGTGGCCGAACATTCTAGAATCATTTCTTTGCTGTGACGTCACTGTGGCGGCCGCGTCAGTGTAAGTGCGGCGTCACTGACTCAGTATCTTTGCTGCCTTCGCTGAGAGTGGTTGTATAGCAGTTGCTGAGTTGCACTCATGGAGCGGCATACGCGTCACAAAACAGTTGTTTGGCTCATAGGACATCCTATAGAGTCCTTCAAAGAAACCCAGCTTCCATCTAAAAGGGAAACATTAGCATTGTTTATGAACTACAAGATCAATAAAAAGCAACAGGTGAAAACAGCGGCTTTGTTGACTGCTAGAGATGTTATGGATGTGTGGGAAAAGGCACGCATCCCAACAGTGTTGAAATGTCATGTCGTGGAGAGAGTAAAGAAACTTTTCAACGAGTGGGAGAAACTAAAGAAGAACAGAAATAATAAGAAGAAGCAATCACCTGCACTACTTCAAAAACAAGAGAGCTGGCAAAATAACTTGCAAGATCTGTTTGACATTGCACATGCAAGTGCTCTTGACATGATAAAGATAGATGAAGATCGTGAGTTTTTGATGCTGCAACGACAAAAAAGGAAGAAAAGGCAAAATGTCTGGAGTGGATAAAGTTTTTCACAAATGGAAGAGATTGCTAGAGAAAAGGAAACATTGCTTGAAAAGAAAAGAAAGAGGGAAACAGCCGTTTTCGAAGCAGCAGTGCTCTCAAGTTCAAGTCCTTCAAGTTTGAATGAAGATAGTTCAAAATCAGAAGAAGAATTTGTTGCTGACCCTCAGCAGCCATCAACTTCGAGACAAAGTAGATCAAAGTCTAAGAGTGCAAAGCTTATGGATTCTTCAATGCTTGTATCTCTTGATGCTGCAAAAGTAAGTGATAGAGCTGCTTCGGAAATCTTGATCCCAACAATCAATGCTCTTGGGCAAAACCCTGAAGAATACAGTGTTAGCTATTCATCGATACGGAGAGCAAGACAAAGGAACCGCAAGACAATGGCAGAAAATTTGAAGCAGGATTTCGAAACAATTGCCCTCTCCAAAACATTGGGACGGCAAACTACTGGAAGATATTACTGGTCATGAAAATGTTGATCGACTGCCAGTTCTAATTTCCGGCCAAGGAGTTGATCAGCTTCTTGGTATTCCCAAACTTGCCAGAGGAACTGGTCAAAACATTGCAGATGCTGTCCATCAGTTAGTATTGGAGTGGACTATATCTGACCAAGTGAAGGGCATGTGTTTTGACACCACTGCCTCCAACACAGGTTCTAAGAGTGGTGCTTGTATGTTACTAGAGCAAAGATTGGATAAAGATATGCTGTGGCTGGCTTGCCGACATCATATTTTCGAAATAGTGTTAGAAGCTGCAGTTTCTGTCTCCTTGCCATCTTCTAGTGGCCCTGACATACAACTGTTTAAGAGATTCAAAGCAAAGTGGGTGGAAATTGACAAGAACAATTACCAAACAGCAACAGATGACCCTAACATTGCAGAGAAAATCTCAGATGCTGAAGAACTCATTCAATTTGCTCAAGCTCAGCTTGATGAACAGCAGCCTCGTGATGACTACAAGGAATTGCTCGAGCTAACGCTCATTTTCATCGGTAGTGCCCCAAGTCAGGAATCAGCTTTAAAGCACCCGGAGCTTATCACAGAGCACGATGGATGGGCAAGCTAATTTACTGCATTAAAATTTGGATGTTTAAATCTCAGTTTAAACTAACTGAGAGAGAGGAAAAAGGACTGAGAGATGTTTGCTGCTTTTCAGCTGCGATATACATCAGTCGTGGTACCTGGCACCATACCCTCATGCGCCCCCCGTTCAGATTTGCATTTTGTGCAAAGTCTGCAGCTCTACAAGCAAAAGGATGACAAAATTGCAAGTGCTGCACTCAATAAGTTTTTGAGACATTTGTGGTACCTCTCTGAGGAGCTTGTGGCGCTTGCATTTTTTGATTCAGCTGTTTCGCATGAGACAAAAAAAAAATGAAGCATGCTCTGCAGAAACCAGTTGACTCAAAACCGAGCAAACGAGCATCAATAAATCCTGAATCAGCTGGCAGAAACAACTGCAGGATTTCGTTACTGCGAACACAAAAAGATTCTTTGAAATCCTAGAGGTGCCTTGCACTTTTCTTGAAAAAGATGCTGAGAATGGAATGATGATGAAAGTTATGCGAATGCAAGAGATATCGCATATGGACTCAAGTGGTAAACGACATTGCGGAAAGAGGTGTACGACTGATGGAGAATACAACAAACTGATAACCAATGATGAAGAGCAGAAACAATACCTTCTTCAAATTGTTAAAAGTTACAGGTCGTCACTCTCAAACAAAAACAAGAAAACATTACTCTTGCTTCACAAAAAACGAAAATAACATACATAAGTGGTTATGATATGCCTACTGGGGAAACTTCCACATAAAAAAAAGTTAACGCGCTATACGCTGTACCTCAGAGGGTGGTGCGGAAATCAGCGTGCCTATTATTTACTATTTTATGAGCTCACTACGTACTATAGTCTAGAATGTCATCGTTTTTTTTCAAACTAGGTTAACTAGGTACATATCAAACCGGCTCCGGCGAAAATATCAACAAAACAATATTTTTGAGCACAAACTGATATACATTTATTTTTAAAGCTTGGTAGCAACCTCTAATTTTCTCTTTTTCAACCCCAAATTTCGCATACAATGCTTTCTTAGGAATATGAATAAAATAGGAGTGTGTCTCCCTGAAAATTGAAAAAAAAAAATTTGACCCCTTTTTTGCATCACCCTAATATATATATATATATAGAAAACCTGAAAAATAAGTACATAGTAGCAAAGTGGTAAGGTATTTAAATTGTGCTGCTGACATGCACCTACAATTAACAAATAGCTAAATAAGAGCAGATACAGTTATTTTGAGGCTGCATTCAAATACTGGATAGAGCATACAGAAAAAAAATCTGGGTTAACCCACCAAAACTGAGCTCAATCAGCTATCTACTCTGACGCGGTTTAACTGTAGGCAAATACGCTACTTTGATGGTAGCAGATAACCCATTCTGTCACTAAGATCTCTAACTTGCATGCAAATGTAGTTCCACACACTTTGTGATTTAAAAAGTCTGATGCTAGGCTCTGAGACGCCTTTGGTGGGAAATTGGTAGGTAGGTCCTTAGTAGGCTGTGGCTAATTCATTTGATGACAGTACTTGAATAGTATATATGTCTATTGTTAGCGATATTATTAATATTATTATTATTATTATTACGTATATTTGAGCATGTAAATGCATCAGTTAGGAATTCATTTTCTCCTTTGTGTTTCTTGTTTTCCTACATCTTTTTAAGATTTTATAAATTCTAAAACCAAAATAGTCTTTACTTTCTCATGACAACTGTTAAAGATCTTACGCTTTGGCCCAATTTTTGTATCATCTGAAAATATTGAGGTTTTACTATTTATATCCCCATTCTATGTCGTTAATATAAACACTAAAAGTAGATATCGAGTACTGGCTTATCTTCAAACTTAATATGTAAGAGCAAATTGGCTATTCTCTCAACATTTAGTTAGCTCTTTCCAGAGCCCTCTGGGCCCAGCACAGAGCTCTCATGTCCACACATATATATATATATATTATTATATATAATTTTACTTTTCACACACTGAACATTGTTATATAACGTTTAAACTTAAGAAATGTAGGGCCTAAACATGTTTTAATTGGCTCAAACAGGTTTCAATTAACCTAATCATTCTTTTAATTACCTAGCCATGCCATCAATTAGCCCTAACCAGGTCTTCATTAGCCTAACCAGGCTGATATTGGTTATTTCACCTAAATATCTTCTAATCTTTTGTGTTAAGCACTCACTGTCACATTTTGGGCAAGTTCAGGATGAGAATAATGCCGTAATTGATAAAAACATCCAATCCTTTGCCTTCATCTAGGGCACATGACAACTAGATCAAAATCACACGATTGGCACATCATAATTCTATCACAAGCACCACTAAACTGAATCCAGTTTGAAAAATAGCCAGGACAAAACCCAGCCAGCTAATTAAATCGCAGAGTAGTGAAAAATAGCCCAACCAGGAAAAATATTTTATGAAAAAAGTACATTATAGCCAAAACAGGAAATATATTTTATTAAAAAAAAAGTACAATTCAACAAATTTGCACAACATAAGATATATATTTTCGAAATAAATTTAGTCTATATCTATAAACTAAATAGCTATATGCACAAAAACCAAATTAAATGTTTATTTTATTTAGTTTATGGTTAAACTATTGAATTCTTTCTTTTTTCTAGTTGTCAGCATTAAATTATGAGAAATGCTAAAAGTTTTCAATTTCCTCAATTATATATATATAATATATAAGTATATATATATAGAAAACCTGAAAAATAAGTACATAGTAGCAAAGTGGTAAGGTATTTAAATTGTGCTGCTGACATGCACCTACAATTAACAAATAGCTAAATAAGAGCAGATAGTTATTTTGAGGCTGCATTCAAATACTGGATAGAGCAAACAGAAAAAAAATCTGGGTTAACCTACCAAAACTGAGCTCAATCAGCTATCTACTCTGACGCGGTTTAACTGTAGGCAAATACGCTACTTTGATGGTAGCAGATAACCCATTTTGTCACTAAGATCTCTAACTTGCATGCAAATGTAGTTCCACACACTTTGTGGTTTAAAAAGTCTGATGCTAGGCTCTGAGACGCCTTTGGTGGGAATTTGGTAGGTAGGCCCTTAGTAGGCTGTGGCTAATTCATTTGATGACAGTACTTGAATAGTATATATGTCTATTGTTAGCGATATTATTATTATTATTATTATTATTATTACGTATATTTGAGCATGTAAATGCATCAGTTAGGAATTCATTTTCTCCTTTGTGTTTCTTGTTTTCCTACATCTTTTTAAGATTTATAAATTCTAAAACCAAATACGTTTGGACTAGGATTCTATCTGGAAAGGGATCATATGAATGTTCTGAAACATTATAACATATAAGATTAATAATTGAATGACAGAGGCACTAAGAACTGTATTAAACTTTATATTTAGGATAAAGACGATGACGTAGCGCAGAAAAGTTATTATATTTGGCAGCATCCGCTGTTTCGGGGGACTCTATCGCATTCCAAAATAGTGATGTAGCGGATGTAATTTTTTTCACATCCGCGGATGCGGATGCGGATGAGGATGTTTGATTTAAACATCCGCGGATGCGGATGTCTACATTTTCGTTATTTTTTAGGATATATTCGAGATTTTTGTGTTTAACGTATATAATAAGTTATTATATAGAGAGAGCTGTAGCTATAATGTAATATAATTGATTAATTGTACAATAATTGCTGTACTATTCTCTGAACATATAAAATAATATCAAGCATCTAACTAATATAGAAATCAATTAGTGAATTCGTCTGCAAATAAATTCGTTATATTTTGTTGAGTTTCAGCCACAATTAGAAACCATAATTGTGTTACCAGGATGCGGGACGTGAACCCAACTCAAATGCACCCCACCGACCTCTTTCCCCAACCTCCACCCTTATAGAAAGAGATCTTTAATTAGCTTGATAACTATTTATATTAAGTTTAAAGTTTTATTAGGCATATTTATAAATGAGTAATTAAAATAAAGTAAACTAAGATGTTCATCGTTTAATGTTCAAACTTAATTATAGGAAGGTTATGCTTAAGGAACATTAATTTTTCTGCCTTTTCTGCTGCCAGTCTGTTTCTCTTTTCATCATATATCAATCCAGCACTGCTAAATAATCTCTCGCTTGGTACGTTTGTTGGAGGACAGGCTAAATGTTTCCTTGCAAGTTTACTCAAGTATGGATAGATATTCTGCGTATTTTTCCACCAACTAATAGGATTGTCACATGCAGCCAGGCGTTTTTCTTGGTGATAGCTCTCGATCATTTTTACTACATCTTTTGACATCGCGTAGGTCTCGTCATTGCTGCTTCACTCAAGAAACTGAGAGACAGATTCTGTGATAGATTTGCTTGTTGAAGGTGTTGGTTCTGTCACTGAAACTTTTATTCTTTTGGTGGGTGGCGAAGCGACAGATTCAAGAGATTGAAGCTCTTCAACTGGTTTTCCAAGTGATGATTTAACTCGTTCTAATGTACTAGGTGAAAATAACTTAGCTTTGTAACGTGGATCTAAGTAGGTTGCAAGAGAGTAACTTCATACAAGAACAGCCTCTCGTCTTGTCGCTTGCATCACTTTTGCGCACAATGAACTAGTTCTATTAATATAGTAGAATTTGATAATTTCCGCTTATTAATGACGTTTTATCTCAACGGTCCACATCCGCACGACATCCGCAGTCCAAAGTGCGGATGCGGATGCGAGAAAATGTGCGGATGTTCCGCGGATGCGGATGCGGATGCGGATGTGACCTACATCACTAATTCCAATGCCTGATAAATAAAAACTAAAAATGTATAAATGACAAAAATATATAAACGTGGAGAGCTAAAACTAAATCTAAAGTACAAAATTAAAACTGCTCAATAATAAAAATTAAAATTACAAAGCTGAAACACATAATCCAAAATCAAATCGAAAGTAAAAAAAATATAAATGACATTTAATAGTGACGCGTATAACGTTCATAACATTTAAAATTACAATAAGCAAGTTGTAGAATACATAATTATGCAAGTTGTGTCAAAATCCCATTTTCTTTTATAAATAGTCTTAGAACAATTAACATTTTTAATAATATATATGCACAAAGAGAGAAATGGCTTTGAGAATCTTTTTCTCGGAACTGGAAATTGTCAAAACGTAGCCTAGCTCAGGGTTGCCAGACCGTGCTAAATTTGGCAAATATTGCCAAAAAATTATTTTTTTTTAAATTTGATATTTTTGTATTGGCAAAATTTTTTTTGACAAAAAAAAAAAGCCATTTTTTAAAAATCCTTTGCCAAAAAGGCCAAAAACAGCTAACGGCCCAACATTAGCAAAATAACAACGCTTCATGACTTAGGGTGTGAACATAGCAAATCCAGGTTACATGTATACAGGTTACCTCCTCCAATCAGCTTAAATTTTCTAATAGTTGCTTCAAATGAGGTATGTAGAAGACTGCCAGACAAGTTTCAATTTTATGAAACTCTGAAATCCTTTCATCCAGATATTTATCTGTCACAGACACAATATGTAAGATTTTCTTATTTAACTTTAAGTGATTTTAATCTGCTCAATCTTGACCTTGATGAAATGGGAAGGTGTTTTTATTTTATTTTTTGTCGAATTTTAATATAAGAGGTTTCAAAATGGTAACATATCCTCCCAAAATGATAATGCCAAAAAAAATGCTATTTTTGAAAAATCCTTTGCCAAAAATGCCAAAAACTGGCTGAAAGTTTGCTATAAACTCTCTCAACCATCTGGCCACCCTGGCCTAGCTTGACTTAAGGGATAGCCTACTACGCTGTACAGTACACTCCTTTATGGCGATTTCATTAACATTAAATTCATCAAGGTATACATTTCTTTTATTAGTAAAAATCGTGAAATTTGTTTTACTGGTATTTAGGAAGAGTTTTATTGGTAGCCAACCACTTCGTTACAATAATGAATTCTGAATGAAATATCTTAGCTGTATTAACATCTTTGCAAGAAAAAGAGAGAGTTGTATCAGCTGCAAACAATATCAAGTTCAATATATCAGATGAACGTGGAAGGTCATTTATATATAATAAAATAACAATGGATCCTGCACTGAGCCCCGTGGCACACCATGTTTGGCAAGCGCTTTAGTGGGGCAAACCTTATTTACTGATACAAAATTATATCTATCGGGCAAATAACTTTTAAT
Source organism: Bathynomus jamesi (assembly GCA_023014485.1). Taxonomy (NCBI): domain Eukaryota; kingdom Metazoa; phylum Arthropoda; class Malacostraca; order Isopoda; family Cirolanidae; genus Bathynomus; species Bathynomus jamesi. The sequence continues at coordinate 97,772 of JAJOZX010007924.1, forward strand.
TCAATCACTGATTGCCCCTCTAAAACCGTAACAATACAATTTATTGAGTAGAATATTATGGTCTATTACATCAAACACCTTACTCAAATCCATAAATATTGACATCATTATTTCTTTGTTCTGCTTAGCTATATTTACATTTTCCATAAGATTTAAAGTAGCCATTTCCGTTGTTCTATTATTACGGAAACCATGTTGATTTGGAGATTTAAGGGTAACAGTTGATTCGACGCCTTTAGAAGGGCGTTCATTTCAAAGCGAGTCGTTGCAAGTCGCAACCACGTTTGCTTATTGCAAAGGGTACACGGTTCAGCTTTCGCTCTCAATCATCTCAACAGTAAACTTTGTAGTGGAAATTTGTAGGTCGAGTATCATTGCTATATATATATATATATATATATATATATATATATATATATATATATATATATATATAAGTCTTTTCATGCAGTTTTTCCATTAGGATATGTAAACAGTAAGTACGCTTGTGGTTATGGTAGTCCAGAGCTGGGCACTTGCGGCATATTTTGCGGTACTGCGGTACTGCGGTACTACCGCACTACCAAACCGGTACCAAACCGGTACGCGGAAATTTGAATGCGGTAGCGGTACTGCGGTACTTTCAGCGATCCTTTGCGGTACTGCGTTATGCGGTTCCGGTTTGCGGTTTGCGGTAGTACCGCAGTACCGCAGTACCGCAAAATATGCCGCAAGTGCCCAGCTCTGTATGGTACATTCGGCTGAAAACTTGAAAATTTCGCCTCAACAATCTATAGCTTAAGCTCTGAATTTCCTTTTCTTTTTTCGTAAAAAGTTTAAAACAGAAATTCTTAATTGGTTTTCATGAGTAACACTTCCATGTACATGCGAATGAAGTAATGTTTTTTATTTAATTCATATTAGATGCGGCGGTTAGTGTAAGACATAACTGCTCACAATTTTTCAGAGATGGTTTAAAGTGTTGACGATATTAATTAAATCTACATGTGTATTAAATAAAAAATAAGTGCATATTTATTTCACACCCTTAGCGTGTGTAAATTAGTTGTTGCGGTGGACGGTCCCCCATCCAACAACTACCCAGGTCAAACGTCGCTTAACATCGCTGCTCGGATTTAATTCACTTTAAGGTGAAAAGCGCATTGAAAATTATTTGGTGATTCTTATAGAACTTTTGATACTGATTCCAAATATGGTTTCAGATTTTTTTCTATCACCCATAGTTTTCGAGAAAATAATATTTCCATTTACTCAGAGTTTCCCGCAGATCTTATAGACAATGCAGGTCCTGTATATGAGCTTTAATTATCTCGATGAAATAGTGAGCAATCGACGAGATGTATTTCTGAATCCACGTTAAACTGTGGGTCTAAGGCGGAGTGGAAACCTTTCCAATTCGGCGAGAAATTACACTAGGGAACAACATTTCTTGAAAATTATTTGGTGATTCTTATAGAACTTTTGATACTGACTCCAAATATGGTTTCAGAATTTTTCTATCACCCATAGATTTCGAGAAAATAATATTTCCATTTTTTCCCAAAATATTATCAAGTACTTTGAAGTGTCGCATCGAGGTCTAGTATGAATTGTGCTAAATTTTCACTTCTAATACTAAATATTAAAAATCAAAGATTTAAGCAGTTAAGATGTTGTTATAAGAATATGACACCATACAAATTACGCGTAAATATAAAATATTTTCATTGTAGAAATAATAATAATAATAATAATGATAATAACAAGAATTGATGTGAAAGGTGGTTTTTGTTCAAGTAGCCGAAGAAAGGTTGACTCTCGGTCAGAAAAAGGTCTCTAGGGGACGATTCGAAATGACCTAGTTTCTGCCTTTCCTCGTGTGCGTGTGTGTGTGTGTGTGCACGAGTTGTTTATTCGTTTATTATATATATATATATTTATATATATATATATATATATATATATATATATATATATATATATATACACATCAAGCGCGGTCTGGAAGGAAGATCTCTCATGTCGTCCGACCCCGTTATAGCGGATTGTGTTTTGGCTAATTTCAACTTTTAAATGAATTGTTTCGTAAATTTTCATTTCGTTTCGTTGTTCGTGACTTAAATATTTATAATAAAAATTAAGTGTGTAAAAATTATTTATTTAATAAACAGAATTTAATTGGATTCATCTACCGTCATATAAATATATATTGCGGTACACTATTTAAATGGATGATTAATAAGCACACCGGACAAAAAATTAGTCACCCCTAATAGCACCGATAGTAGGAAGTTCAAGGTCACACAGAGGGCGCTGATGTAGCATTGGTAAGTGATAAGTAGTGGTGACGTAGCACACAGGATCAGATCTGTTTCGTGAGGTGGTGAAGAACAAAGTGTGTGTTGGATATAGTCTGCAAAATATGTCGTGAGGCAGACGTTACTCAGTGACAAAAAGGAGCCATCGTGTTTGGCAGAGCCCACGGACACAAAATGTCTGAAGTAGCCCAATTTGTTGGTGTGTCAACGCGTACTGTCCAGCGAGTTTACAAAGAGTGGTGTAGTTCGCAATCAACTGACAATCGACGGCGTAACTGTGGCCGGAAAACAATTCTCGACAATAGGGGCCGCCGCCATGTTTCTCGTCTAGTAACTGCAAATCGTTTTCAAACCAGAGAACAATTGCTCCAAGAAACCAATGAGGTTCTCCAGCGACCAATTTCCGAACGGACATTGCGACGAGAACTGCATGCGATGGACATCTGGAGCAGGGTACCACGGAAGAGGCCGCTGTTAACAGCAAGTCACAAATTGGCACGTTATAAATGGGCTCAGAGGCACAAAAACTGGACTGCGGCAGATTGGAAACGTGTAATTTGGTCCGATGAGTCCCGTTTTTGTTTGTTTTCCAATGATGGGAGGCGACGAGTACATCGCAGGTCCAATGAAGCCTTTAATCCTGAATGCGTCGAAGGTGTTGTTCAGGCTGGAAACAGAAAGTGAAGCGCAGGAATAGACACCCACGGACTCTGGCGGAACTTCGGGACCGGCTGATGAACGAGTGGCAGCAAATCGATGTTCAGTACATGCACAACCTCGTAGAGTCTCTGCCTCGCCGGATTCGTGCGGTTATCAAGGCCAGAGGCGCCGTCACACGTTATTAGGTACATTCTGAGAGGGGTGACTAATTTTTTGTCCGGTGTGCTTATATGGTTTTTGCTATCTGGAACACATGGCGCTATCTGGCAACTGAATACATGGCGCTATCTAGCAACTCAGCCAGAATAGAGGTTTATAAAAGACCGAGAGACGACTGACGGAGTCATTCAAGCTCGGCTCCCAGCCGAGCAAGGACCTCTGGTCCTTCTGTTTCTGGCCCTTTGGGAAAACCCCTTAGAGGCCTCTTAGGTTAGGTAAACGAAAATAGCTTGGGGGAGAACTCCGCCTCCAAGTTGCATGCCTTGCAATCAAAGGCAACTACTCTCTCTCCCTCTCCTTCAGGTGTACCCCTCCCCCCTTGGCTCAGCCAACTGGCTGATTAGGAGCCTATAAAACAACGCCTACTCGGCTGAAGTCTTAATATGCACTTGGCTCCTGCCAGGTGAACACCTCTCCTCCTTTCTCTCCTCCTTTCTCTCCTCCTTTCTCTCCTTTCTGGCCCTTTGGGGGGAATAGCTTGGGGGAGAACTCCGCCTCCAAGTTGCATGCCCCTTGGAAACCCGGTTGGCAACAAAGGCCAGTACTCTTTTTTTTTTTTCTTTTTTTTTTTGCAACACCCCCACCCCCCTTGCACTCTCCCCTTTTGCGGCTATACTACTTGGCTGGTCACATTCACGCTCCAAAAAGGAATAGACTGTCTGACCAGATGTTTAGCCAGCTGGTATTTTTGAAGGGTAATAGTAATTACTTTTAATTGTTAGTGTAATATTTTCAGTCATTCATGTATCCTACAAAATTAAAACATACTTTCATTAAATAAAGCAATTGTTTTTATTTACATCTATAAAACCCATTAAAATGTCGTTGATTTTACTTACAGTGGGTACAAATTACTAGGATAAACAATAATATCTAATACCTACATATTAAATGAATAATTATAAAAATGTACCGGCAATACATGCATCGGCGATGCATGTATCGGTATCGGTATCGCTTAAGACATCTAGAAAGTATCGGCGTATCGGTATCGCCTAAGACGTTCTTCATGTATCAATGTATCGGTATCGCTTTAGCGATTTTCATGTATCGATGCCTATCACTGCAGGCGACAAAGAGTGTAAAGACAACACACAGCATAAGGGCAACGAAGGACACAAACACAACTAGCACAAATAGGACAAGACAAGAGGGCAGTCAAGAAAACGGAGTGAAACTGGCCCCCAATAAGAAGCAAAAACAAAGGCCACGAGTAAATATGGGGAAGGAATTATATGCAGATATTATATAAAAGATAATTGCAGATTTAAAAGAGGATAATGTGTATATGAACATCCCCCAATATGCAATTTCTTCTATAATAATGTCATTGTAAATTTGGAGACAGATGTAAATTCTACCACCCGGACATTTGCAGGACTTACGCAAAATATGGAACCTGCAAATTCGGGAAAAAATGCTACTATCAACATCTCCCGACGGATTCAAAGAACAAAGGAAAAAGTTTAAATGACAATAGGAATAACAATAACAATAGGAACAACAATAGGAACACAATTATCGAACAAGAAAATTTTTTCAACATCGCGGACACGTTAAGGATGCTAAATGTCATCCACATGCAGTTGACAAAGCTGGAAACCCCCGAGCCAAACCGCTACCGGGCAAGAAGCTACCAGTACAAGTAGACGGAAACGGATCTCTCTCGGAGGATCATAAGGTAACGAATTAAGAGAATCGAAGGAAAACGAACTTGAAATGCACAAGGGGCAACGAAAAACAGAGAACATAAAAATTGTCCTGGCTAATATTCAAGGAATAAGACCAAACCAATCACTCAATAAGGTTTCGTACCTGAAAGGATTTATGGACGAAACAAGGGCGGACATCGTATGCCTCACAGAAACTCATCTTAAGGATTGCCAAGGAAATTGTGAAAACTGCGAACATTGTATTGATAAGAAAGAGGTAAATATAGAGGGCTTCAACTTACTAAGAGCGGATAGAACGACGAGACGTAAAGGTGGCTGTGCTATATATGTACAGGAAGGCCATATGACAGAGACGATAATAAGTAAATCAAACAGCTATGTCGAACTCCTAGCAGTGAAAATAGAAAAACTAAACGTGATAGTAATAGTCATCTATAGACCTCCAAGCATCCGAACCGAAAAATTCTCGGAGGCCATTGATGACATCAGAAAGCTAATAAAGGCCATAAACCCCCATCCCCCAATATAATGATCTGCGGAGACTTTAACTTCCCATTTATAAAATACAAAAAGGTGGATAGGAATATACATATATTAGGCCGGGTCGAATTTCTGGGGGCAGATCGGGCACTATGTGGGGCTTATGAATTGGGGTCCTGACCAACATACTCCAAAAGAAAGTTTATGCTCCCCCCCCCCCCCGTACCACTAGCATACTCCCTCCTATTTTTGGCTCCGCCCCAAAAATGAAAATAGTCTCATGAATGAAAATGGAGACCATTTAGAGCATCTTCTCATAGAGATGACCCCCCCCCCCCCTCCTAAAATTGCATAATATATCTCGTGTGCAATTTTCAGGCAATTACTTCAAAAATTTGGATTTCTCAATTTTCACCACGCGTATTTTCTCAAAATATTTGCTATATCAGAAAAATGATTACACGTAAACATCATTTATGTGTAATCAATTTACTGAGCTGTGTGTTGAATTTCAAATTCAATACCAATAAATTTCATGTTCTAATTATCATATATTTTTACAGGAATTATAAGAATTTATGCTCTTTAGATTTACTTATGATCCATGCATGATTCTATAAAAGCTGGATTTTTAATTTTTTAAAAAGGTTGAAAAAATGTCAACCAGAAACAAATCTTCGAATGCAGCTTTTGGTTTTGCCACTGAATTCCGCCGATCAATGATTCCTACAAAGGCAGACGTTGTCAGACACTATTTCTTCATTCAAAAGAGAGAAAAAATCAAATCAAGGAGATCAGCAACTGCGAACGATTGCTACAATATAGTTACCAAAGATCTTCAAGTTATTTGGGCCATGTTCTCTTTCTCTGTCATTCAAGAAAGATCTATTTCTTCTGCAATGAAAAGATTAATCAGATCAGCTCTTTCCTTGAACAATGTTCCTCTACGTCAAAGGAATGAAAATTTTGCTAAAAAACTTGCTTCATATGATGAAATGTTTGGCATTTGTACTTGCAAATGTTATGATAAAGGAATAGAAAGGCTGTTTTGTCGATGCGAGGTAAAAATCCCAATGGTAGAGTGGGAGTCATTTGTAGGCCAAAAGCAAAGAATAAATCAATTAGGGCCATTTGATCGTGAAGCTGCCGCTGTCCAGAGGCTATGGAAGTTGTACCATCTTCTTCAGTAGATGACTTTAGCGAAGATATAGAAGACAGTGACAATGAGCTAGAATTCGTGCCCGATGTGGAATTGATTGAAAATTATCAAAATAGGTATTCATACAATGAATTACCATTGGTGGCAGACCGTTACCGTGTGAGTTCGAGAGCTACAGCAGCTATTGTTAATGCTGCATTGAAAGATATGGGAATAATCGATCAATCTAACATGCTTGATAGGAAGAAAATAGAAAGAGAGAGAATTCGTGTAGGCAAGAAAAATATTGTTAGATCTAAATGTGAAAATGTGAATACTGAATATATAGGGTTTGATGGAAGAAAGGATGATACGTTAACCAAGCATGGAAAAGAGAAAGAAGAACATTATGTGCTGATCAAAGACCCTGGAAGTATCTATGTAGACCATCTCTGCCCTGACGCAGGAAATGCTCGGTGTATAGCTGATGAAATTATAACGTTCTTAATTGATTCAACGAGCATCGACACTCTCAATGCTCTGCTATGCGACGGTACTGCTGTCAATACTGGTAGTATTGCTGGTACCATAAAATTGATTGAAATTTTTTTGCATAGATCAGTTCAATGGCTCGTGTGTCTTTTACACATGAATGAACTCCCCTTCAGACACATATTTGAAACCATAGACGGAAAAACATCAGGGCCAAATACCTTTAAAGGTTCAATTGGAGCCGAATTGAAATGTGATTTAACCATTTTAGACTTAGTGGCATTTTCACCAGTTCAGGGCAACGTCCATGATATACCACCGAATGTCGTGAAAGAGTTGAGCAGTGATCAAAAGTATCTATGATATGTGCTTAGCAGTGCAATCTGGATGGGTATCTGAAAGTCTAGCCCGCAGGTCTCCAGGTGCCATTCATCATGCTCGCTGGATTACCCGAGCAAACCGGATTCTTCGTTTATATGTATCGACTTTGCATCCCGAACAAAATCTGAAAGAACTGGTAACCATCGTCATGAAATCATATGCTCCTGGATGGTTTTATATCAAATCCCATCCTAAAGCAACTGACGAAGCACGGAATTTTTTTAATTTGATTGTCTTGATGCGAGGATTGGAAGAAAAACATCGCATTATTATGGAACCGGTGTTCCGTAATAATGCCTATTTTGCCAATCCCGAAGCTATCCTACTGTCAATGCTTACTGATAGCAGACATGTCAGAGAAAATGCTCTTCAGAAGATACTTCTCAGTCGGGCACGTTTCAGTGGCACACGAAATTTTGAGCTTCCTAAATCTCTAAATTTCGATTCCAAAGACTACTATGAGATGATTGACTGGAGAAAGGAAGCTATCAATCCTCCACCTTTGATAAGGAATTTCAGCAATGAAGAGCTACTGCATACAAGAACAGAACCCTTGAAAATTGCTGCCTTTTCATGCCACAGTCAAAGCGTGGAAAGTGCAGTGAACTTAGTGACAAAAGCATCAAAACAAAGGATTGGCTACGGCAATCGGTACAAATTTATCCTCAATCAACTGGAATCAAGAAAAAGACTGCCACAGTTTAAGTGGAAAAGCCAATGGGGCTATGGAAAAACTATACGCGCTCACAACATAGTATCATACGTGGTACCTTTATTTCATAATTAAATATAAATTATTAATTAATTGAATTAAATATCTTTACAAAATTGCCTCGGGATTGGCGACATAGCCTATTGGGAATGAAATAATTGGCATACGTACAAAGAACCGGTATGTATGCATCGAGCCTCACATAGCAACAAGAAAACCCAATTTATTGTTTAGTCTTCAAGAGAGAAGTAGACCAAACAAAACTTTGCCAGATCAGCAAATAATGAAAATACAACGCGAAAAGGAACGGCTCTCGGAGCTGTTTAATGTACAGCGAACGCTTTAAACAGGGAAGATGTGCTTTTTGTCTTCCCTAAAGTTCCGAGTGAATTCCTTATAATAAACTTAATAATTACAGAAAGGATAGGCCTATACCTACAAGTGTTTATATAGTGATTGCCTATATTAATTACATCAAGTTAGCTCATCGCGTAACTCCATCGTGGCGGCCCTACACCGAAAACGATCGTGACGCCCTACATCGAAGCAAACTAAGGCCCAGCAAAAATAAGGTGGGACAATTTCTTTTCGTTCACATATAGGCATCTAAAATCCCGACGCTAAGATTACCGTAAACAATTAAATATAAAGAGGTCCTTTAAAGCCATCTAGGACGTTTTGGCGCCGACATTTTGGCGCTGGACGTTTTGGCGCCACCGTTTGGGCGCCACCGTTTGGGCGCGGAGCCGGTTTGGCGCCGCCGTTAATTAGTATTAAGTAGTAATACTTGGTTATTAACCTGAAGTGCTGTCTGTCTTTTCAGATAAGTTGTGTTGTTGCCCTTAATTGCATAAATGTCTGAAAATATATCAAGTAAGAAAGGGAAACAGAAGTTTTCACATAATGGATATTTGTATGTGTTTGATAAATGTACAAGCGCGACCCTTCGTTACTTTTTGGGCGGTGCGAGCAAAAGAGTCAGTGTATTATAAGGTGTGTATATATAATATGGGTACTTTTCCGTTATCTGCCCCATTGACGATTGGTTAGGTTGTCATAATATTTTCGTTAAAACTAACAAAAATATCACAACTTAACCTAACCAATCGTCACTGCCCGGTTAGGTCAACTGTACACCCTTGACGATTGGTTAGGTTAAGTCGTGATATTTTCGTTAGTTTTAACAAAAATATCACGACTTAACCTAACCAATCGTCAAACGGCGCCCAAACGGTGGCGCCCAAACGTCGGCGCCAAAACGTCCTATTCCGCCTTTAAAGACCCACATATTCATAACTCTCTAACGAAAAAACAGGGCTTTTGTCGGTAACTCTCCACTCAAATCTGCTGGAAATTTCCAACGGATGAGGGTATCAGGCAATCAATCCATAGCCTTATATAGTTTTTTCAAAGGGGCCAAGGCACATCCACAAGTAATTAGTGAATTGTGAAGGTAATTTTTAAATTAAATTTTGTTTTTACTTCAAAACTGTTTTGTGTAATAAATGGTACAATAGACTAATTGTCTTCTTTTCAGACAAATATACTAGGCCTATATGAGGTTTATGAATTGGTCTCCTACGCAATCAGTACTCCAAACTAAAGTTTATGCCACCCTTTTCTATATACTGATAACACTTTTTGGGGATGCAGCAATTTTTCAAGGATTTGAAATTTCTTGGATAATTGCCTGAAAATTGCACATGAGGTATATTATGCAATTTTAAGGGGTGTCATCTCTATAAAATAATAGTCTAAATGATCTCCATTTTGATTTATGATACTATTTTTAATTTGGGGGCGGAGCCAAAAATAAGAGGGAGTATGCTAGTGGTACGGAGGGGAGCATAAACTTTCTTTTGGAGTATGTTGGTCAGGATATCATTTCATAAACCCCACATAGTGCCCATCTAAAAAAAAATCATTTTGACTAGATTTCGACCCGGCCTAAATTATATATATTCATCTGGACAAGGGGGCACAAGAGAAGACCAGGAGCAAGCAAAAATGTTGATGGCTCTCACAAATGAGTTTATGCTGACACAGGAGATAACAGAAAATACCAGAAAAAATAACTGCCTGGATCTGGTATTCACGAATAACACGAACTTGATTGCTGATATAAAAATAACCCCAACCATTATCTCAGACCACAACTTAATCGAGATACCAACAAATATGACGACAGCATTAAAAGACAATACACATATTGAGGAAAGAAGTAAATTCGGGGCCTTTAACTTAAACTCCAAGACTATAAATTGGGAAGCAATCAGATCGCACATGGCCCAAATAGAATGGAGAACAATTTTCGAGAATAAAACAACTGAAGAAATGCTAACAACCTTGGAAGAAAAAACGCTGAGAATTTTAGAAAAATATGCTCCGAAATCACAGCCAAAAGGAAAGAGGAGCTGGCTAGAGAGGCAAAAGAGAAGATTATTCCGCAAAAGAAAGAAAGTGGAGGCGAAGTTAGGCAACTGTGGAAATAATGACAGGAAAGCAATAAAAGAAAAACTGGAAGGTATCGATAGGGAAATACAAGCCCTGAATAAGGAACATACAGAGAGGGAAGAGGAAAAGGCGGTAGAAGCAATAAAGGAAAATCCAAAATACTTCTATAGCTATGCAAAAACGAAAACAAAAAAGCGCGCCGCTATTGGGCCCTTAAGGACGAGAAATAATGAACTAACCGACGATCCAAAAGAAATATCTGATACATTGAGAGCTCAATATGAATCAGTTTTCAGTACCCCAAAAAGTGACAAAGCGATACCTGACATAAATGCATTCTTTGAAGAGGAATTGCAAGGAGAGTATATAACAGACTTTGATTTTACACCACAAGATGTAGCGAGAGCTATAGGACAAATGAAACCACATTCAGCTGCAGGCAGGGCCGGATTAAGACCTTTAGAGGCCCTAAGCACTTAAAAGATTTTGGTGCCCCATATATATGTAATTCAAAATATAAACAAAAATAAACCTTAAAATAAAATTTTATTTTTTGAAATGAAACAAAACTTACAGTAAGATGGAAAATAATGTTTATTTTTGTATACTTCCACTTCATTTATATTTGAAAAGTTTTCTCCTACTTTTTTTAATTGCAAAGTCTTTGATCAGATCCTCAAAACTAATCTTACGTAACACATCTGCTTCTATACTTAGTAGAGATAAGGCATCCAGCCTGCCTTGTTGCATAGTTGTTCTGTTGGTATTTTTAATATACTTCAACTGAGAAAATGAACGCTCAGCTGAGCAATTTGTGACCATTAATGTTAAAAATATACGAAAGGCAATTTCTACATTTGGGAAGGCACACTCAATATTGTCTTCTACAATTATTTTATAAAGTTCAGCATGACTGAATCTTGTTTTTACATTTTTTTTTGCACTGAACTTATGGCACACACATGAGTGAAACTGCTGAAGCTCAGCAGAGAAATTAGTGTTCAAGTCCTCTGGGTAAGCATCAATCATCTTTTTACAACCCTGAGAATACCTTTCAATTTCAGTAGATGATGAAGTGGTGACATTATGTGGCACATCACTTAGAAAAGAAAATATCTCTGCTATTTCTTTGTACGTATATCTCTCCTCTTCTTCTTATCTCAGTTTCAAGTTTGTCAACAATTGTGTAAAAGGTGGTGATAAGAAATTTATCTCTGGCATTCAGATATACTTCTGGTGCATCTCCGTCATTGGGTACCTTCTTTCTGATACGTTTGCGAGTTTGAGCTGCCTTGTAATCAACATCTGGTAGCATTTCCTTTGTAGCTGCTTCATATCTTTCAAATTCATCTCGTGAAGTGCACAGTTGGTCAGCTAATGATCCATACAGATCTGCACATGTTTTTAAGTTCACATCCTTATTCTGTAGAACTTTGCTTACTCTATGAAAATTTTGCAAAATCTCATCCCAAAAATTCAACATAAAAACGAATTCTAGCTCTTGCATCTTATTTGCAATATTATTTGCTTCTCTTCTAGTGTCTCCCTTTTGTGACTGGTCTTCAGCTATACATTCTAACGCTTCTAAAATTTTAAGGAAAGATTTCAAAATTGCTGCTGTTGCCATAGCATGTGCCTCCCATCTGGTATCAGAGAGGGATTTTAAGACACTTTCATTTCCAATACAACCTTTAAGAATTTCCCACCTGCTGGTTGAGGCTAAAAAAAAGGTATAGAGCAACTGCACTGTAGAGAAGAAATTAACCGCCTCTTGACAGCAGTCAACAGCACTTCGGCCTACCAGATTTAGTGAATGGGCTGCACAGGGCACATATATAGCAAACTTGTTTGTTTCTAAAAAATTTTGCTGCATCCCCTTATAACGCCCAGACATGTTGGCAGCGTTGTCGTAAGATTGACCCCTACATTTTGAAAAGTTTAGCTTACAAACTTCACGTAAGTACTGCAACACCTGATTTGCCATTTCCTCACCAGTATGGCTTTTCATTTTCAGAAAGGTTAAAAAGCGTTCAATAGGCTGTCCATCTTTTAAGTACCTAAGTACAACACTTAACTGATCGATATGTGATAGATCTGGTGTTGAATCAACTGACAAACTAAAATAACCAGAAGATTTTACTTCGTCAACAATGAGTGCGTGGACCTTTTGAGCCATTAGTTGAATGAGTTCCTCACAGGTGGTTTTGGACAGGTAAGAAGGATTTCCTTTGCCAGAATTTCCATATTTCAAAATGTGACCTGCTAAAAATGGATCAAACCGGCTTATGAGCTCAAGCAGCCCTAAAAAATTCCCATTCTGCAATGATCCAAATCTTTCTTCTGTTCCTCACACCTTCAGAATAACTTCCTATAGCACACGAAAATATTTAATCTATATGTATTTTTAATATGGCGCTCAAAGATTTGATATAAACAAAATAATAACGCAAAGCGTAAAGTGTGTGATTACAACGAAATATATTTATTCTCTCAAAAGGGTTGTTGTTCACTACAAATTCAAACAATGAAAAAAAAAAAATACTATATATGAATATATATAATTCAGTTTTCAGCAGCTTATAGGCTATAAGCCGCGATTATAATAGTATAATAAATCCATGGTAAATCCGACAATGGAAAATTTCTGTGGTGCCCCCCTTCCCTTGATGCCCTAAGCACGGGCTTATTTTGCTTAATGGTTAATCCGGCCCTGGCTGCAGGTCCGGACAATTGGAACGCATTATTGATTAAAAACTGTAAAAATGAAATAGCTACACCTTTATACTGGATATGGAGAAGATCCCTAGACAATGGGGAAATACCGAGCATCTTGAAAAGAGCAAACATTGTCCTTATATATAAAGGAGGGGACAGATCTCAAGCAAGGAACTATAGACCAGTGTCATTGGCGTCCCACCTCACCAAAGTATTTGAAAGAATAGTAAGAGAGAAAATTTATGATTTCCTGGAGACACGGGAAAGATTCAACGAAAATCAGCATGGATTCCGATCAGGTAGATCATGCCTATCACAACTAATAGAACACTACAACAATATCCTAGATGCATTGGAAGGCAATGACAACTACGATGTTATATACACAGATTTTGTTAAAGCTTTCGACAAATGTGACCATGGTATAATAGCACATAAAATTAAATATATGGGAATAACAGGCAAAGTGGGAAAATGGATCTACAACTTCCTCAGAGAACGTCTGCAGGTCGTCAAAATTCAAGGTATATCATCATCAGAATCGGAAGTACGCAACTCAGTACCACAAGGGACAGTACTGGCCCCACTCCTGTTCATTATCATGCTAACAGACATAGACAGCGGAGTAAACAGCAACAGTATAGTAACATCCTTTGCAAACGATACAAAGATCAGCAGAAAAATCAGCGATGTACATGACGTGGAAGCCTTGCAGAGGGACACGAACAAAATATGCAAATGGTCAGAAAACAACTACATGTCATTTAACACCGAGAAATTTCAGCCCTTGAGATATGGTAGAAGAGAAGAACTTAAACAGACTGCATATTATGCTCCAGATAGACAGGAAATTCAGAGAAGCACGAAAGCGATCGATCTCGGGATAATAAATCATATGATAATATGACAAATGATGCAAAATTTGAAACACAAAATCAGGTAGCGATAAATAAAGCAAAAAAAGTCGCCGGACAGGTACAAAGAACGTTCAAGAGAAGGGACAGGACAGTAATGATTCCCCTGCTAAAAACACTGTTCATACCAAAACTTGAATACTGCTCAGTTTTCACGTCCCCCATATAAAACGGAAGAAATTAATAAACTAGAAGAAACGCAAGGCATTTCACAGCCAAGATTGATGGCTGCAAAGAACTCAACTACTGGGAAAGACTACGTAAACTAAATCTGTACTCCCTGGAAAGAAGAAAAGAGAGGTACACTATAATCTACATATGGAAAATGATCAAAAAACTGGCACCAAACCTAAAACTAAACCCAATTACCATTCAAACAACACTGGAAAATAGGAAAGGCAGAATGTGTAGTGTTCCCAAATTAAAAGCCCGACAAGGGACCTCCTCAACTCTGAAGGAAAATAGCTTGGTTGTCAGGGGGCCAAGACTTTTCAACCAGCTTCCAAAGGACCTCAGAAACGTAACGGGGGGGTCAAAGTTGAAGTCTTCAAGAGAAGACTGGATGCCTGTCTCAGGACTGTACCAGATGAGGCGGGCGTGCCTGGCTATGTACGATGGAGAGCACAAGAAAGCAACTCGCTCCTCCACCAAGCCAGACCTAGAGGCGGGGGCCACCAGCTTGACCTCCGTGTGAAGAGAGACCAACGCACGAAGCAACATAAGGTTCATAAGGTAAGGTGTGTGTGTGGTGTGTGTGTGTGTGTGCTCCTTTTCCCAAGCGTGTACCTAGTTCCTAAAACCCATTTACATCACTGACTGACCCCAATATCCCATGAGCTTTTAATTTATATAGAAGTCTCCTATGCGGAACCTTGTCAAATGATTTACTAAAATCTAAATAAATAACATCTCCATCATTTCTATTATCTACCTGATCAGTTATAAACTCTGAAAAGTCTAAGAGATTAGACCAGGGGCCTTCAACCTGGGCGGTAGCGCCCACTAGTGGGCGAATTGTGATTTTAGGTAGGCGGTAGAAAATTTTCACGAAAACTGTAATTGGATTCACTTAAGTGTGTGGTAAATGTGAAAATTTAGACTTCAAAAGACCCAATCTAAGTCGACGAAAAATATAGTTAACACTAAGACCACACACACACGTACGCACACACAAACACAATCGTTTTCTTCTACAATAAAAGAAAATTGAATTTATATAAATTGCCCGATTGAGATTTCAAGTTTCATATTTTCAACTCATGATATTTTTAATTTCTCAACGATAAACTACTATAAATTATATATATTCAGAATCTACATTTTATACAGTTTCTTATGATATATAAATGCCTCAATGTTCACTGAAGAAACTATATAAAAACATAAATAGAGTAAACAATTCGCAGAAATTTGGAATGATCAGTGACGCTTGCATTACTGACAAGCCTATCCAGTAGGGTGGAGCGAAAAATACTTTTTTTCAAGTATGAGGTTCTAATAGTGATTAAAAGTTGCATTTAGTGAACGAAATATGCCTGCCAAAATATGAGTTCATTTGTTTAAAATTTTCAGCTGCCACCAGGGGCTAACGTTAACACAATTTTGTGTAAAAAGGAAAAAAAATGCTTCTATTTTAGGTTTGTCAAACTATTATAAAATGTTATCTTAGAATTATCTAATAGTTTGATTAAGATTCTTAAATGATCGGAATTCGTTTTGTAAAAATGCCTTTTCATATGCTTAATATCTTCAGCTGCCACAAGAGAGCTGAATTTAACACAATTTAGAGTAACTGAGTCATGTTGAGACTACACTGAATGTTGTGGGGGAGGGTTTTGGTGTGAAGGAATTTCTTTCTGTGAGTCATTAGAACAGTGTGTTAACAACTTGTTCTTAGTAGTAGGCCTAGTCGCTCAGTTGATCGGAGAGTTTTTTAATATGATCGGAATATTATAAAACTTTATTTTAAAGTGATTTATATAGAGATAATATTGATTTTATTATAAAATGCTTGTTATAATGTATTATATAATTTTAGTTTATTTATATAATATATTATATATTATATAATATATTATATATACTTATAAAATATATTATATATATTAATTATATAATGTTTTGATGTTACAGGATATTTGTGATTGTGAATTTTTCTTAAAAATATTATGGCATCAAATACTAAATATAAACATTTCACTAGAGAACATATGAAGTGTGCCATATTTGAAGTACCTTGTGAGATGAGTGATATGCAACTACCAACTTATAACTGCATTATGAAAGATTACCTGTTCACAAAATATTCAGTGAAGGAGCAGATGAATAACAAGGAGCCTTCATTTTCTGAAATAGCAGAGGCAGTTTCCAAAAAGGTAGAAAATATTTGGAAGAAGGCCTCTTTGCCAATAGTTTCACATACACGCGTTTTACAGATGATGCGAGTGTACCATGATAAATACAGGTCCTTATTAAAGCCATACAAGTCACGCAAGGATCAGCCTAAGTACAAAAATCAGCTTGAAGAATTTGAAAACTCTTCAAAATGCACTTTGTTTGACATCTGCACCTGCAAATGTAAGGAGTTTAGGAGATGCTCATGTGAAAAGAGTAAGAAAGTCCCTCCAAAAGAGCAGGATTTTTTAAATGACCAACGAACACGCAGAATAATGGTGATAGGAAGCATTGACATAGCACACACAAGACGATTACAAGCAAGAGAACATCGAAAGGAAATGGAGAAAGCACGTCTGGAATCCTCACAAACAACTAGTGCTGCTATAACCAATACGTCCAACTTACAAATCGAAACAGAGACAAGTGAACTTCAACAACTAGAAGGGATATCTGAAGATAATGAGGAAGATACAACCTCGACTCAATATATAATATCAGAACAACAGATGCGTGAGCCACTGCCTTCATTAGCAATTACTTGTGATAGATTTAAAATGTCGGACAGAGCTGGGGCTGCTATTGCTTCTGCAGTATTGGCAGATCTTAAAATTGTTACTCCCGAAGACAAAGGGAATATTATAGACAGAAGTAAGCTAAGACGTGAAAGACAAAAACAGAGAAAGGAACTTCAACAGATAGGAGAGTCAAAAACCATGCGGGGATTATACTTTGATGGCAGAAAGGATAAAACAATGATTCAAGTCCAGGAGAGTGATGGCTCTAACCACCAAGGAACCAAACGCGAAGAGCATATCAGCATAATATCTGAACCACACTCTCTGTACTTTGCACATGTGACACCTTCCAGTGGCAAAGCTAAATACATTTGCACAGCGCTAGTGAATTGCTTGAAAGAAAGGAATGTTGATATAGGGAACATCGTTGCAGTTGGCTGTGATTCGACAGTGGTTAACACTGGTAGTATTGGAGGCACAATAAGATTACTGGAAGAAGCCTTTAATAAGCCATTGCAGTGGCTGATATGCCTTTTACACCTTAATGAACTTCCATTGCGCCATCTGTTTCATCACTTGGATGGTACCACTACTGGACCAAGAGCATTTTCAGGAGAAATTGGCCGAGCACTTTCAGACTGTGAAAAGCTTCCCATAGTTAACTTCAAACCCATTGAAATTCAAGAGGACATGTGTGAAGTTGATGTAGATGACATAAGTACTGACCAGAAATACCTTCTTGAAATTCACAAGGCTATATCAAGTGGAACATTCTCAAAGAGTCTTAGTCATAAGAGTCCAGGCAATATATCACATTCAAGGTGGCTCACCACAGCAAACAGGACTCTGCGGTTATATGCAAGCACAGAGAATCCTTCAGGCAATTTACAAGAATTAGCTACTTTCATTGTTAGGGTATACGCACCAATGTGGTTTCAGATAAAGCGTAAACCATTATGCCAATATGGTGCTAAACATATGTGGCATATGATTGCAAGAAGCCGGTATCTCCGTGAAGAGCATAGGAGAGTACATGACTCAGTCATTCAGCGAAATGCATATTACGCAAATCAAGAAAACATTCTCATTGCAATGATAGCTGATGAAAGGGAGCATGTGCGTCAGTTGGGATTTAGGCGTATCATAAAAGCAAGGGCATGCATTCAAGAAACAGATGTTATCAGGTATTTTAAGGTGCCAGAAATAAATTTTTATGCCAAAGACTATACAGATCTCATTATGTGGCAAGATTTTCAGATAGCAGAACCACCGATAACCAAAGGAGTTTCTCTTGATGATATTGAATCATGTATCAAACATGGTACTACTCTTCATTCAGAAATATTTCAGTTTCCATGTCATACACAAGCCGTAGAGAGATGCGTCAAGCTCGTTACAGACGCTGCTGGATCAGTCTGCGGACCTACAAACAGAGACGGTTGGATTCGTGCTACATTAGAATCAAAGAAAAAAACAGCCAAAATTTGAACCAAAAGCAAATTACTAAATAGTCTTCAGCAAGAACCCTTTCTAGAGGAGGTTGGTTGGGGAAAGGGTGGTAACTCCGCTAAGGCACGAAATAACGTTTCTTAACTGTCTGAAGCCAGTATAAAGGAGGAGAGACATCCTAATTTACTACTGTTCCCTTTTTCAAGTAAATACAGAATCATACTTAATTGTCATTTTTAAGTTAAATTCAGCCCTCTTGTGGCAGCTGAAGATATTAAGAATATGAAAAGGCATTTTTACAAAACGAATTCTTATCATTTAAGAATCTTAATCAAACTATTAGATAATTCTAAGATAAAATTTTATAATAGTTTGATAAACCTAAAATAGAAGCATTTTTTTCCTTTTTACCCAAAATTGTGTTAACTTTAGCCCCCTGGTGGCAGCTGAAAATATTAAAGAAATGAACTCATATTTTGGTTGGTATATATCGTCGACTAAATGCAACTTCTAATCACTATTAGAACTTCATACTAGAAAAAAAGTATTTTTCGCTCCACCCTACTATCCAGTATCCACTGTGATGGGCCGGCTTGGAAGCGACATTTCAATGCTTCACTGGTTTAATGCATTCAAATTTCAGTCCATCTTTTGTCCGTTCTCTGTTCGGACGTGTGTAAACGTGTGTGTTTTATTTTGTTATTTTACTTCCCATCACTATAAAAGTATGCCTCCAAAGTAAAAGTATTCCCGTTTGTATTCATCTGAATATTTGGCATATGGATTCATTGAATCTCCTATCGACAAGTTCATGCCAATGTGCTTAGTATGTCACAAATCTTTTTCTAATGAGGCGATGAAGCCATCTCGGTTGCAAGAACATCTAAGTACAAAACATTCAGACAAAAAAGATAAACCTTTAGAATATTTCAAAGATCTTGAGCAATTTAAAAAATGTAAAACAATAACTTCAGTATTCCAAAAGTGCACTGACAAAAACAAAGATAGACTCATTGCGAGTTATCGTATCTCAGAACTTATTGCTAAAAGTGGAAATGCCCACAATATAGGAGAAATTTTATTAATACCATGTTTTCAAGAGCTTATATCGACTGTAATGCATCAGGACCCAACAAATATTCTAAAAACATTACCACTTGTGATACAACAGTAAGTCGACGCATTGATGAAATGGCCTATGATGTTGAACAACAGCTTATATCTATACTTCAAACAAGATCATTTTCTTTGCAAATAGATGAATCTACAATCACTGATAACAAAGCTTTACTAATGACATATGTTCGGTATTTTGATGAAAACGGTATACTGCAAGAAGAGATGTTTTTTGTAGATACACTTACCACCGTTACAAAAGGTGCATCAATTTTTGCCACAGTTAAATCATACTTTGAGAAAAATAATCCATTGACAAATATTATTGCGTGCGCAACAGACGGAGCACCAGCTATGGTTGGTCGCTACCGCGGCTTTATAGCACATTTGAAGAAAGAAGTTCCCAACACTTTATGCGTTCATTGCATAATCCATAGGCAACATCTTGTTGCAAAAAATGTAAGTCCAAGTCTGCATTCATCTTTGATCGTCGTAATAAATGCAATTAACAAGATCAAAGCAAATTCTAAAAATGATCGGATGTTTCGGCAACTGTGTCAGGACTATAATGAACAATATGTTCGATTGTTGTTGCATACAGAAGTTCGTTGGCTTTCAAAAGGCCAATGCTTGACACGTTTTGTGGAACTATACGACAGTATACTGCAGTTTTTAGAATGAAAAAGAATTTGATTTCTGCCATAAATTAAAAACAGGAAAGAATGATTGTGTTTACTTGGCTGATATATTCACAAAGTTGAACGAAGTTAACTTGCATCTTCAAGGGAAAATTATGACTCTCATTGAGTGCAAAAATGTTTGTTTATTTATTGAAAAACTTAATTTATTCAGACAAAACATCATGCAACAGGAATGCCATCAGTTTCCAGGATTGGTATCAATCAAAGATGGTCTCACAGCTAGTGACTTGGAAAAATATAGTAGTCATCTTGATGCACTAAAAATTGACATGGAAAATCGCTTTCAAGACATTATCAACCTTAAAGTCGATGCGTGGATGGAGACTCCTTTTATTATAAACGTATGTGATGTTGAGGTTACCTGTCAAGAGGAATTATTGCAATTAAAATATGACACTGAGTGCAAAGCAAATTTCAAAGAAGGTGGATACCTACAACTTTGGCAGAACAAAAAAATGCCCAAGCTGTATCCACATTTATAGAATAAGATTTCCACTCTACTAGTAGCTTCCCCTACCTCATATCTGGTTGAATCAGGATTCATTGTAGTGAACCACATTCTTACCAAGGAAAGAAATCGTTTGAATATAGCAGAGAGAGGAGATCTTCGTTTGTTTCTTACTAAAATAAAACCCAACTTAGTTTTTAATTAGCAAGCATCAACCACAAGACTCTCATTAAAGGTAATTAAACATGTATTTTATTTTTTCTTTTATTAATTATGATGATTTATTTTTTTTGCCCTTAGGTGGGCGATAAGTTTTATTAATTCTCAAAATATCAAAAAAGTGGGCGGTAAGCTAAAAAAGGTTGAAGGCCCCTGGATTAGACAAACAAGACCTTGTTACTTTCGAATGATAGATTTTGTTACTTACTTAACCCCTTATTCTCCTCTTTTAACCCTCTACTCTTTCCCTTCTCTCGGGCTAACCTTAGAGTGGATCTTTGGGTCTTTGTTGGCCTTAGCTTCTGTAGATCTGTAGAACTCCATGTTGGGAACTTGAAATAAGTTTCAAAATTTCCAAATGATCTATAATATTATTCTTTATAATTCTTTCTAGTATCTTACCTACCAGTGATGTTAAACAAACAGAATTTCCTACCTCCTTTTAACTACCCTTTTTATAAATGGGTATTACGTTTGCTTTTTTCTGTTCATCTGGTACCTTTGCATAATTAATTGACCCAGCAAACAAAATGGTTAGTGCCTCAGATAAGCTTTCCTTCTCTTCTCTGAGAATCCTAGCATACAAGATACTGGGTGTCCCATTCGAAATGAAACAACTTTAAAACTCTGTAATTTTTAAAGTATTAATGTGAGAATGTTGAAACTTTGCCAGTTACTACATCATATGCATAAGTTTTTGTCATAATGTTTTTTGTTTGTTTCAGAATGAATTATGTTTACCCCACAAGAAAAAGCGAAATGTGTGTTATGGATGGCTGAGTTGAAGTCCCCTACTCTGGTGCAACGGCGATTCCGTACAACCTTTCACAAGGAACCACCCACCAGAAGAGACCTATATGCATGAACCAAGAAATTTGAGGAGACTGGCGGTGTTCTAAAGGAACACTCTGGAGGGCGAACAAGATCGGAAGATGTTGAACGAATACACGGCGCCTTTGGTAGTAGCCCGAGAAAGTCCATCCGTCGTGCCAGTGTCGAACTGCAGATTCCTCGTTCAAGTGTGCATAGAGTTGTGCACAAGCGGCTTCAGCTCTATCCATATAAGCTTCAAACTGTTCAGCATATAACATGTGAAGATCTTAACAAAAAGAAACATTATGCTATGCACAATGTATCTAATGTATCTAAATGTTATAATTCACATATATCATATGAAACATTATGACATTAACTATTTAATGTGTGAATATTACATTGTTTGCATCATTCAATAAAAAATTATAAGGTTTCAAAGTTGTTTCATTTCGAATGGGACACCCGGTATATTATCAGGTCCAGCATTTTTATTTGACTTCACTGTATGAATCACTTGCTTAACATCATCCTTCCTTATATGAATATGATCAAGAATGCCTGAATTTACAGAATCTAAAGAATTAAAATCAAAATTATTCAAATTTTCTTCAGTAAAAACAGAGCTAAAATAATCATTAAAAATATCAATAATATCCTGATCTTTTTCAAACATCCTATCATTGTGAAAAAACTATAGGGGCTATGGGTTGATTGCATGATACCCTCATCCGTTGGAAATTTCCAGCAGATTACAGTGGAGAGTTAACGACAAAAGCCCTACGTTTTTTCGTTAGAGAGTTATGTATGTGTAGGTCTTCAAAGGACCTCTTTATGTTTATTTGCCTTCGGTATTTTCCCTGCCTAATGGTAAAGAAAGGAATTGCCTTACCTTATTATTTCGTTGAGCCTCGCTTCTGTTCGTAGGACGCGACGATGTTTTTCGATGTAGGGCCGCGGTACGATGGAGTTACACAACGAGTTGCTTTGATGTAATTAATATAGGCAGTCACTACACTTAAATACCTGAAGGAATAGGCCTATCATTTTGCGTTATTAGGTTTGTATCACATGTTATTCACTCAGAACTTATAGGAAGATAAAGTACATCTTCCTTGCTTAAAGCATCGCTGTAACATAAGCAGCTCAAAGTGCCGCCAGTATAAATCGTTAGGAATCTGCTGATTCTTCAAAGTTCGTTGACTCTTCTCTCGAAGTAATTTTCACCAGTCGGCAATGGAAAATTTTGAACACGAAATAATAAATTTTTCTTGTGGTTGGGTGGGCCCAATGTCTCCATATTGGGTTATATGTATGTATGGCAATTATTTTAATTCCCAATAAGCTATGTCGCCAATCCGAGGCAATTTTGTAGATATTTAATTCAATAAATTAATAATTTGTATTTAATTATGAAATAAAGTTATCACATACAATACCATGCTGTAAGCGTGTATAGTTTTTCCATAATCATCATGTTCTGTTGGGTCAATTCTATCATGGGGGAATAATGACTTTTTTTGGAAATTACCAACAAGACGAGTGGTTTCTATGCAGGGGCGTACCTAAAGTATTTGGCACCCGGAGCGGATCCTTCCTTTGGCAGCCCCCATAAATAATTTTAAAATTTAAACACACAGCAAAATATATTATGTTTGCAAGTAGATTTTTAAACAGTACAGTACTGTCATAAGCAAATTGGAAATAAGAAAAATGCAAGACATTAAAAATTCTGCCTATTCTTCAAAGGTAAATAGAGAGGATTCACAGTCTCTGCTTTCGAGCCTTAATTTCTGCAAATTGATCAGTGATCTCATCAAAATTCACCTTCTTTGCATATTCATGTTCAATTGAAAGTAAAGCCAGATTTGTCAATCTTGTCTGACTCATGGTCGAGCGAAAGAAATTTTTTATCAATTTCAATTTGGAAAAACTTCTTTCACATGAAGCAATAGATACACAGACAGTCAAAAAGAATCTCAAACATAATAACAAGCTTGGCAAAGATTCACAAAAATCCCATTTCACAATAAACTCCAGAAACTGCAGTGCTGTCCATTTCTTTGCCCTCTTCAACGCTGATTTTGGCAGCTTCCAAATGCCTCCGAAGTCGTCCAATTTCCACACTGATATCTTCATCAGAGAATTCATCGAAAATCTGAGTCAAATTTGGAATATACTTCCGAAGTTCTTGTTCTGTTGCGACAACCAAAGTGTTTGGCTGAATAACAGTGAAGATTGACAGAATTTGATCCATTGTCTTAGAACGAATCTCCAATTCTTGATGAAAGCGATCAAGACATTCAAACATAGCCCTTTTTACTTCTTCTGGTAATGTGAGAGCAGCATCCTTTGCCATCTCTCCTGGCATCCTTTTTCGGAGCTTTACTCTCCATAGAAATGTCCATTTCCTCACACTTTGTAGTTGCATGATGAATGGCCCTCTCCACAATGCATTTACCGGGTATTATAACATCACGACGATGCATTTATAAACACTTAAACATCACTATGATACCACATTGTCAAAAATTACTGGACACTGGTATAAGTACCATGATATTGTTATAAACACCAGCACTTTATACTTTATCATAATTATTTATGAAACATACCTCATGTATGTGGAGTCACAGTGTCAAGTGAACAAGCCTTGGAATGTCAGTTGCAGCCAGCTGGCTATGCTCAACAAACTGATGACTAAAACGTCAACAAACGTTCGCCTTTCGATGTAATTTTTATCAAATATTTAATTTTTCGTTTGTAAATTTTGTATTGCCAATAAAACTAAAAATTTATTTTATAGTGGAAATTAATATTAAGCTGTTGTAATAGTTTGAACATTTTAAAATTTTTTTTGTCTTACTTTGGCGAATTTTTCATTTGGTTTGAAAACTTGTACTGGTATTTCAACTCTCCCGATGGCACCCCCTTCCTGGCTGTCACCCTGGGCGGACCGCCCCCTCGCACCCCCCTTAGTACGCCACTGTTTCTATGGCCATTTTCGCTGCTGAATACGAATCTGGCTGGTTGTTAGACCTAAAATGAAGTTTTGACCTGGTTCAGTGGATTTTTTTTTTTTCAAAATAGCCGGCAAAAAAAAGAGTTTTCTCTTTCTGATGCTTAAGAAAACCGCTACCCATCATATGTAATATGTCTTTTCATATGTTTTCAGGGTCGCTGAAGTTGAAAATGAACAAATCAGAGACATTTGATGCGTGGTTTAGCGGTTATAGGCAAAAATGGAAAAGAAAGGTATTATTTTATTAAAAAATCATGTACAGAAGAAACACAAGGTATTCATATCAGTTCCATGATGTAATTCAAATCATGAAATCATCATATTTACAACACATTGTTCAATAAACTATCAATATCACTAGTAACATTGTCCTCTGGTCGTAAGGCATTCTTAATAGAATTTCTCACTTCATCTACACTAAATTTTTCCATTTTGAATTTCCCGTTTCTCACTTCTTTAACACGTCTTATTTGACGAATATCTGGTTTGATGGTGAGTCTCAAATAAGCAATTTCTGTGAGGAGCTGATTTTCGTTCAGTTTGTACAGAGCATCCAGGTTGTTTGGAGTCATAGGGCCTCCATGTTTCTTGCAATTTTTCAAAACCGTCAATATTTTGCCAGCTTTTTTCTTTTTGAGCTCTTCTTTTTTCAGTAGGGACAATTTCTTTGCAGCATGCACATTGCACAGTAGCTAGAAAATCTTCCTCTAATTTCTTCACTTTCTTGACTTTTTCTGAACCCCTGGCCCATTTCCAGGATGCCTTCCTATCCTCAAGAGACTTTGATTCTAACGAAGAGTCTATCAGAAGTCCGGTAGTCACAATAACATTTTTTCTCGAGTGTGCTTGAATGGATGTGCTACCACCACTGGCCCTGATTCGGTTGTCAAGTTTTGAAAATTCTGACTCGCATCCTAAATTTGTCAGAGGGGCATACATCAAGTCTGGATTAGCGTCATCGTCTGATCTTGTTAAATAGTTCATACAAGACAGTTGATTAGTTACAGTACCAATGGCTTCCTCTAGAACTAGAGCTTCAAGTTTATCTTTACCAGATCTGGCTTGTTCCTTCCTCAGCCATCAAGTCATTCAATTCAACCATTCAATTCAGCCAGACTCTGTACTGAACGGACGCATTCCTGAGCTCTCTGATATTGCATCTACTTTTGTATATTGCTGAGAATTTTACTTTTGGACAGTTTTGAATTTTATATACTTGCGTTTATATTCACGTTGTTATAGTTAAGTAATTGAATATTAGTGTTTTTTAGCGATTTAGAAGTTTTCATAGCGTGCCGGCTTAATTTAACTTATACCTGTGATGGTTTAAACTAATTTTTAACTGCGCGATGCCGTCGCAGAAAGCGTCGTGTGGTATTCGGAATTTAAGGATTATAACAGGCTACGGTTGACGGAAGCCGAACCAATACTAATGTTGAAGACGTTAGTAATTTGAAGGGTGAGGTGCGTATCCTAGTTTCTAGTTTAGGTAGCTTGTCGGGAAGGTTGGATAGAGTTGAGGAAGGGGTTAAGGTTAGTCCGAGAGTAGTAGATAGCGAGGGATATAGAGAGGTTAAGGGTGGAGCTAGGCCGCGTACGTTAGGTGATAGGAATCCCCCCCCCTATCGAGGTTTCGAACCCTTTCGCCCATTTGGAAATGGACGTGAATGAGGGGGAAACTATTTTAATTGGGGACTCTTTAGTGCGCCACATGGACAAAGAGTTCGTTGAACGGCATCCAACCAAGAGGAGGAGGGTCTGTCTCCCAGGGGCCAGGGTTGACAGAGTTAGAGACGAAGTGGATAGGATTGACGTTGCCTCCCGTCACTCGATGTTGGTGACGATAGTAGGAGGCAACGACTCGTATAGGCCCGATACGAGAGTGCCTGACCTTTTGGAGAGATATAGGGGGTTAATTAGGTCCCTGAATGCGAGGTCAGATAGGTCTTTAGTTCTAGGTATTACTCCTAGGCACGGGTTGGGTCTTAAGATTACGTCAAAAACAATATTTTTTAATAATAAATTAGAAGAGATTTGTGCTGAGGAAAATGTACCCTTCGTAAAGCTGTGGTCCGAATTCAGTGATCCTAGCCTTTTTATAAAAGATGGGGGTGCATTTTAATGAAATAGGTAATGCTAGGCTAGGTAGGTTAATAGACGAAAACGTGCGAAAGCTGTATAGGTCGAAGCCTTCTTTAAACGTTGTGGGTCCGGGGAAAGCGGGCCCGACGTGAAAAATAGTTTAAAACGCGGGCCCGTGGTAAAAAATAACTTAAACGTCTTTTATTGTAACGCGCGTAGTAGTATTAGAAATAAATTAAATTTGAATTTAAGGCTATAATTTATTTCGGCAACTATGATATAGTTGCTATCACTGAAACTTGGTTAAATACGTGACTCGGGACTTGTGGGGAACTTGATATACGGGTTTTAAACTCTTTACTAATGATAGGTTACATAGGTTTGGTGGAGGCGTTTGCTGTACATTTGTAATTCCCTTAGGGCTATCGAGGTTAAGTTAGATTTTCCGGCAGCAATTAATGCGATATGTGTTGAAGTTAGGGCGCGTAGTATTAGTTTTAATTTTGTTGTTGTTTATAGACCTCCCGTTCAACCCCTCTATACAGATACTAGATTTTACTCACTTCTTGTAATTTATTGACAATCGGAATAGTATAATTGTCGGAGACTTTAACTGCCCTAATGTAATATGAGACTTTTACTGGTAATGAGGAGGGTTTGAGATTGGTTGAGTTTATGGAAGATAACTTTTTACGACAGATAGTTACCGAACCAACGCGCGGTGACAATATTTTAGATTTGGTGATGACGAACGGCGAGAATATAGTCGAAGGTTTAGAAGTAGGCGAGAGTTTAGGATGTAGTGATCATCAAAATCTTAGGTTTAAGTTATTGATAGAAAACACTCAGGATAGTAACGTAATAGAAGTCCTTGATTTTCGTAGGACTAATTTTGATAGTTTTGCGGATTTATGGGTAATGACACAAATTTGCGTTGGGTGGCATTTAAAGAAAGTTTTAGGAATATTGAAAGGGAGTTTATTCCTCGTAGGCCCAAGCGCGCTAGAAATCATGGTAGGCCGAAGTGGTGAACTAGGGAAATAGGCGAGTTCATAAACGAGCGTAATAGAGCGTATAGACTTAATAAGCGCAATGGCATGGCAGCTAACTTTAATAGATATATCGAGCTTAGACGTCAGGTTAAAATATCAGTTAGGAATGCCAAGCGTAATTTAGAGATACTTATAGCTGCGGATAGTAAACATAATCCAAAAAAGTTTTTTGAATACGTTAATAATCGTAAGCCGGTAAAAGATAACATAGGCCCTCTAGTGGATGTTAATGGCGCTTTGGCTTCTGACGCTCTGGCGATGGCGGGTATTTTCAATAACTTTTTGAGACAGTTTTTACCATAGAAGACGTAAATAATGTCCCCGACGTGGACGATATCGTTCCATTTAGTACCAAGATTATTTTGGATGAAATAACTGTTTACGTGGGTGAGATTGCACATTATATCGATAGGCTAAAAGTTAGCAAGGCTCCAGGCCCTGACACTTTTTATCCCAGACATTTGAAAGATTTAAAAGACGTTATCGTAGGCACCTTAACGAAGATTTTTAATCAGTCACTCGAAACGGGGATTATTCCTGAAGACTTCAAATTAGCTAACGTCACGCCCATATTTAAAAAAGGCGACCGCGCAGTAGCTAGCAATTATAGGCCCATTAGCTTAACGTCAATTGTCGGTAAACTTTTGGAATCCGTAGTTAGGGATCGTATCATCGATCACTTAGAAAGTAGAAATTTAATTAATAATAGTCAGCATGGGTTTCGACGCCATAGGTCTTGTTTAACTAATTTGTTAGAATTATATAACGAAATAGTGCGCGAATACGATAGGCATAGAGCAGCTGACGTTATTTATTTAGATTTTAAAAAGGCGTTCGATACAGTTCCGCATAGGAGACTAATTGCGAAGGTCAAAGCGCACGGTATACGCGGTCAGGTAGCTAACTGGTTAGAAGAATGGCTTCGTGCTAGGAGACAGAGGGTGGTAGTTAATGGTAGTGAATCGGGGTGGTTAGATGTAGGTAGCGATGTCCCACAGGGTTCAGTGTTAGGCCCATTGCTATTCGTAATTTACATTAACGACATAGATGTAGGATTGACTAGTAACGTGTCAAAATTCGCGGACGATACTAAAATAGGCGGTAAGGTTGTTAACGAGGACGATAGTAATAGGCTCCAAGACGATGTAAATAGGATTATGGAGTGGACAGATAAGTGGCAGATGCAATTTAACGTAGACAAATGTAAAGTTTTGCATATAGGTTCTCGCAACAATAATTACACGTACACGATGGATGATAGGGAGTTAGCGAGCGTTGACGAGGAAGTAGATTTAGGCGTACGCGTATCTAAGGATTTAAAGGTTAGGAACCAGTGCCTGGAGTCTTGCGCAAAAGCTAATAGGATGTTAGGCTTCATAGCGCGTAATTTCGAATTTAAATCGAAGGATATTATATTGCCCCTTTACAAGTCCCTAGTCAGGCCTCATTTAGAATATGCAGTTCAGTTTTGGTGCCCGTACTTGCGTGAGGATATAGATAGGTTGGAAAGGGTTCAACGTCGTGCCACGAAACTAATTCCGTCATTGCGCGACAAGCCTTACGAAGATAGGATTAAAGAGTTAGACCTGTATTCACTCGAAACTAGGAGATTAAGGGGGGAGCTTATTGAAGTTTTCAAAATCGATAATAACATCGATAATGTAAATTTTGACAAATTGCTCACTTTCGATAATAGTAATACTCGTAATAACGGATTTAAGTTGCGTGGCAGACGTTTCATTACTAATATCGCTAAAACCTTCTTTACGTTTAAAGTAATTGATAAATGGAATAACCTTCCCGCGTCAGTCGTTCATTCTACCAGCGTTAATATGTTTAAGAACCGTTTAGATAGGCATTTTAAAAATATTAACGTTGTTTAAAATAAAAAAACAATTAGTCACAGGAGCTCTTGGGGTGGTGGTCGAGGATGAGTCTGTTGACGATTAATTCCAGCTTGTGACATGCCAGCGTGTGATGCCAGCAATAAAATTAAAAAAAAAAAAAAATTAGACTAACATGAACGTAGATGTAGCTCGTAGAGTAAACTAACCCACTTTTTGTTTAACTTTACCTACTTTTTTTTCTTATCCTCTCCTTACTTTGCATGTCTGTAACTCTCTTTTCTTGCATGTTTGTAGTTTGCATGGTATGACTGTGAGTTAAGACTGTGTTTGCATGGTTTGTAAGCGTTCTTATTTTACTTCTTTTCATCTTTCACCCCTCTCCTATTCTCTCCGACTATTTTTCTGACTTGTCGGCAGTGGCCGGCGGATGATGATGGTGAGTCTTTTTTCTCTTTTTCTGAATGAATGTTAACCCACGAGTGATAGGTGTTCCTCCTGACTTAACTCCTTATTCTCTTCTCTTCTCTTAACCCCCTACTCTTTCCTTTCTCTCGGGCTAACCTTAGAGTGGATCTATGGGTCTTTGTTATCCTTAGCTTCTGTAGATCTGTAGATCTGTAGATCTTACCTTCAAAGAAACGTTTTACTCCAGACCAAGTTCTTTCACTTTTCTCGTCACCCTTCTCGTCAATTCCAAGAAGCTCCATCATACGGAAACTCATCACTTCACCCATCTTTATGTAAATTTGGGAACAACACATGAACCATTGACTTTGAATGAAAGTTGACACTGCGAGAACTAGCTTGTTACTGTTGACATTTCCTACGGCGTCAAAGAAAGCTTGGCTGGAGTCTCGTCTCGCCAAATATTCTTTTGCTAACTCGGCGATTCTCCCAAACCGGTTTGCCACGAATCCTTTGAATCTATCACATTTGAGTCCATTATCCGCCATCCAAGATTTATAGTCATCATATAGGGATACCGAATGGGAGGCGTGGCTGGAAGAGAGCAATTTAGCAATTGCAATGAGTCCCAAAGTATGAATGGAAGAACCAGGAGAACAGAAAACTTTTTCTCCTGCAGTAACTTGAAGTAGATTATGTACTCTGATTTTCTGTTCCATATTTTTAAACACTTTGTCTATAGCGTGATCTACTCCTAAAATGATATGGGCGCAGCACTTCAAGATCCTGTGATTCGATTCCAAGATGCTGTAAAAGTACTTCACATTCACTAGCTCGATCAGACATCCAGAAGTCTATTTGAGATTTGAGTTCGTCAGTGGTAGAATTTGCTAGTACGGCTAGACAACTCAATTTGAATTCGTAAGCTCTGGCTCCATCCTCTCCGGAATCTGACGTTTTCCAGA
This sequence comes from Bathynomus jamesi, assembly GCA_023014485.1. Taxonomy (NCBI): domain Eukaryota; kingdom Metazoa; phylum Arthropoda; class Malacostraca; order Isopoda; family Cirolanidae; genus Bathynomus; species Bathynomus jamesi. Next base: position 128,938 of record JAJOZX010007924.1, read on the forward strand.
TATCCAGTTGTCAGCGACTTTTTTATGCCAGATGGACCAGCGATGGTGATGTGGTCAGCGTTCACGTCGTACAGCCGGTGACCGGCAGCCTTGGTCATATCATCAAGTCCTACACTCACAACGTTATCCTCTTTGTTGAGGATTTGTTGAGAGACATACCGTAGATTCAAGCAAGAGCGTAACTAGCTTCCAAAAGTTGGGGGGGGGGGGGGGGGTGACAACTATAATGATGAAAAATCCTGCGATGATTTTCTGTGCTGCTATCCTGTAGGTAATGTGTTTGCGACCAAAATGATGCTCTTAAAATACTATGATCTATATTTATATGATATGATATTAATAGGAAAATCAAAGAAGCATTTTCACAACTACCTTATGTATATCAAGTATATATTTAACATTAAAGGAAAACAATATATGCAATAATTAAAGTAAAAAATAACTGAATGTCTCATTAAAGTATCTATCACTGCAGTATTAGTACTGAATCAGTAATACTTTCCAACATACTAATAGGACTAATATAATTAAAGATTTACTCATCATAGATTATTTCAAGAACTAAATATTTTCCTTCACGTAAGCTAACATAGATTAAAAGTTGGGGGGGGGGGGGGGGGGGGGGTAAAACCCATATTATCCGCCTCAGTTCAAAAGTTGGGGGGACATGTCTCCCCCCGTTCCCCCCGTTAGTTAGGCCCCTGGATTCAAGTATGAAGCATCTTCCAAGTCAATAATTGCATTATTGATCTGCGGCTCGGAAATACATAAGTCAAGTCTGAATAATGGTGATGAACTTGTAACTCTTCGTCTTCACTCTCCATCTCACCCTCAAAATCTTTCTCATTATCATCTGCCTTCAGCTTCCAATCTTGATCAAAAACCATGTTAGCTACTCTTACTATCACTCTCGAAAGCTCTTCAGGAGAAGTTCTTGTCTCGGCAAGACACTGGACTATACACCGCATCAAGTTTTCGTTCAGACTTTTTTTGCCAGTTCTAATTTTCAGTCAGAAATGCAGCTTGTTGTTCTTTACTTTTCTCCTTGCTTAGGTCTTCCTCCGATGAGCGAAGTTTACGATCAGTAGAAGGAACTGTCTTTGCCGTTGTTGGTTTTTCAAAACTCGGATCGTTTTCAGAATCGACTAAAGTTGCTGATATTTCAATAATTTCTGATCCCTCAAGCTCCCTATGCTCTCTCATGTTACTTTCTGTTGCTTTTCGCTTTTTCTCCGCTGATCTTTCACGAGTTTCTTTCCTCTTTCTTTTTCTGTCTCACCCAATCTTTTGGTACTACATTTGTACATACGGCCTTATATGCACCAAAGCAATTATCCCAATAAAAGTCTTATCCTCATCAGTCATTTTAACCCCAAATTCTTCTGCAAGTTCTGCTTCGTAATCCTTATCGTCAGTTCTAATGTTGTAGACTTGTAGGCGTTCTTAGTGAGCTGATCATTAAAGCCGCTCGCTTTTTGGTACCATTCGACACTTTTAGGTTTTTATTGGCAGCGTTCATTCTTTCTCAGTTTGTTAAAATGTAAATAATCGTCTCTTATTTTTTTTTCCACTGCTTTTTCATGCATGGGATAGACATTTTTATTAATCCAATCTCGTCTTAATTCATTTGCAACTATCTTACTTGCATCATTTCGAGTCATTGACTTTTTCTGTCCTTTTACTCCTTTTTTGCAAAGTACAAGCATCCTACCAATCACAAATGTCCCTGGTGGCAACTTTCCAGTCGGTTTACATTCATCCACTTCTGTGTAGGTTTCCCAAAAAGTTCTTTTCTGGAGGCACTGCGTGATTTCCTTTCACCAGCCATCATTATCAATCAGTAGTCATTAAGCATTAGGATCTGAAAGTACAGTAAAACCCCATTAGTCGGCATATAACACCGAAATATGATGGGTAATACAAATTATAGTCATGCTAGATGTATCATATATATTATTATTATTAAAGTAGATTATATCAAATATTGTATTTGATATATTATTCACTATTATTATTAAAGTATATACTATATTATTATTAAAGTAATATATACAATTATTATTAAAGTAAATTAGCACAACATTGATAGTATAAGAAACCACAAAAGAGAAAGCAGCCAAATACCAGAACACCAGAACAAGCCAAAAAACTAAAGTAAGCCTAAATAAAACATCAACATTATGACACACTAGATACTTAACAACATTGAAGAATGAACATAACCATGATTAAAAATATAGCAAGCATTTATCAACTAATTATTTTTTTCTATCAGTTAAAAAGGTTTGGAGGTGGGAGGCTTCATTCATCCTTTATGTTCGATATGGATCGGGCATTTTTTCAAATATTTCGTCATATATCTGCTTAGCCACACTCCTAATGTCTCTCATTTGTTCATTTTCGAGTTCAGCGACCATGAAAACATATGAAAAGACATTACATGTGAAGGGTAGCAGTTTTTTTATCATTAAAACAAAAAAATCGATTTTTTTGGGCGCCATTTTGAAAAAAAAAACACTGAACCAGGTCAAAAATTAATTTTAAGTCCAAGAACTAGCCGGATTCGTATTCAGCATCCAAAATGGCCATAAAAACCACTCGTCCTAAAAAAGATGTTACATTCCCCCACCCCTATTAATATATTTATAAAAACTAAAGAATTTCTTTGGATCTTTATTACTATTTCTAGCTAGATTTATTTCATTATGCCTTTTGCTGCTCTTAATCAAACTGTTTAGATTATTCCTTAACCGCCTATAGTTGTAAAAAAAAATATATAGGATTATGGATGATTGCAATCACCCTCATCCGTTCGAAATTTCCAACAGATATTAGTGGAGAGTTTACAACAAAAACCCTACGTCTTTTCGTTAAAAAGTTGTGTTTGAGGAGGTTTTCAAAAGACCTTGTTTAGTAGTGTTTTTGGGTAATGTTTACTTTATATGCCTTCGGTATTTAGCGCTGCCTAATGGTAAAGAAGGAAATTACCATACTTTATTATTTCATTGGGCCTCGCTTCTGGTTGAAGGGCGCGCGGCTCTCTTTCGATGTAGGTGATGGGGTTACGCAGCGAGTTTTTCAGTTTAATTAATATAGGCATTCACTACACTTAAATACTTGAAGGACAGTGTTGTGCTCGTTACTTTATAAATGTAATGCCGTTACCGTTACCACAGTCTAAATGTAACGCCGTTATCGTTACAGTTACCATTTTTAAAAAGTAACGAGTAACGGCACCGTTACTCGTTACCGTTACTTTTAATGAAATGTAAATATATTATATATATATATGCATAGGTATATTGTAATTTATATATATACACATAAAATATTATATTATATAAACATTCGCTTGTGCGAGTATGTGTTGGTTTGTGTCCACTGATTAATGCATAGGCTATGAAGTCTGTGCATGCCTTCATTGCGTTGTTATGACTTATAAGGCATAATATTTTCAAAAAAAGTGAAACAAAATTACTGCAAGATTTATTACTAGGAATTGCAACATAACAGAGGATGTAGCATACTATTGATTCTTCTTCTTCTTCTTCTTCTGCAGCTTAAATCCCATCTCTATATGGGGTCGCTGTTCTTGATGAGTCTCCTCCATTCTCTTCTGTCACGCACCATGTCCTCGTCCAAATTTTTCTCCCGGATGTCTGTTGCCACGCAATTCCTCCACCTCGTCTTCGGTCTACCTCTTCTTCTCCGTCCCGGCACCTCCATTTCCAGCATCCTATGTCCCACGTAATCCTCCTCTCTTCTCATCATGTGCCCATACCATCTCAGTCTGGCTTCTTGGACTTTTCTTGATGCCTCTACTACTTTCACCGTTCCTCTAATGCGTTCGTTTCTGATTCGATCCCTTCTATTACACCGCACATCCATCGCAACATTTTCATTTCAGCCACATCCATCTTTCTGTCACTAGTCTTCTTCATTGGCACCGTCTTCATTCCGTACAACATGGCTGGCCTAACCATTGTGTTGAAGACCTTCCCTTTCAGCTTCACCGGCATCCTACGATCACAGAGAACTCCCGACACCTCTCTCCAGCTCCTCCATCCCGACTGTATCCTACGATTCACCTCTCCCCCTGCTCCCCCCTCTGCCTCGATTGTTGATCCCAAGTATTTAAAACGATCTACCCGTTTGATCAGTTCACCGTTTAACATCACTCCCCCTCCTTCATCCGGTTGTACATTACATCTCAGATATTCAGTCTTCTCCCAACTAACTTTCATACCTCTACTTTCCAACGCCTCCCTCCAATTTTCTAGCTGTTGTTCTACCTCCTGTCTTGTCTCTGCGCACAACACTACATCATCGGCATACATCATGCACCAAGGAGCAACCCCTCTAACTTCCTCAGCCAACACATCCAACACCACGTTGAATAGGAATGGACTCAGTGCTGACCCCTGATGCAGACCAACCCCAACTCCAAAACTCTCCGTCACACCAACACTACACTTCACTTTCGTCGTAACCCCTCTATACATTTCCTGAATCAATCTGACGTACTTCTCTGGGACCATCTTCTCCCTCAGGCACCTCCAAACCTCTTGTCTCGGTGTCCTATCATACGCCTTCTCTAAGTCTATGAAAACCATGTGCAATGCCTTCTGTCCTTCCCTGTACCTTTCCTCCAACTGTCGTAATGCAAATATAACATCAGACGTACTTCGTCCGGGCATAAAACCGAATTGCTCAGTTGACACGCCTGCCTCCTCCCTCAGCCTTAAGTCCACAATTCACTCCCACACCTTCATGATGTGCGATATCAGCTTGATACCCCTATAATTTGAGCATTCCTGTATATCCCCTTTCTCTTTGAATATGGGTACTATGATACTGGCACGCCATTCCTCTGGGACCACCTCTTGGTCGCAGAGCTTTTCCATAAGATCATGCAGGAGATCCATTCCTTCATCGCCAAGTGCCTTCCATACCTCTGCCGGTATCTCATCAGGACCCGTTGCTTTACCACTCTTCATTTTATCCAACGCCTTCTTCACTTCCGCTCTTTCCACCTTCCTCGTCATTGCCATATTCGGTAGTCCATCCTCATGGACCAACCTAGGGTTTTCCTCATTTAATAGTTCCTCAAAATATTCCTTCCATCTAACCTGTATATCTTTCTCTCTCCGCAGTACTGTCCCATCTTCTCTTTTAGCCTGTTTCACTTGAGTAAAATCCTTTGTGGCTTTATCCCTGCTTTTAGCCAACCTGAATACTTCCTTTTGCCCCTCTCGAGTTTCTAATTTCTCATACAGATCACGACATGCATGGGCTTTTGCCAGTGCCACCGCCTTTTTTGCCTGTTTCTTTGCGTTCTTATATACTTCCTTCCGCTCACCCGACCTAGTTTCCTCCCATAGTTTCTTTGCTTGCTTTGCTTTGCTAGCATACTATTGATACTAATTTACTAATGCTTGCTTTGCTTTGCTAGCATACTATTGATACTAATTTACTAATGCTAGAATATACCAAGAAAGTTTAGTTTTGCAAAACAATAATACGAAATGCTAAAGAAATGAATCAAATGAGTTATTGTGCATGGCAATGATAATTGAAATTTATTACCTAAATATACAAACTTAAGAGCTATTATTCAAAAGATCTTTATTGGCCTTTAAGAAAACAAGCTTCTCAAAAGTTGCATCTAAGAGCGAGCCTCGTTTCGGACGCAGTATATCCTTCCCAACTGAATAAAACCGCTCAACAGCGGCACTAGATGGTATAGGAGTGTTAAATTTAATGAACATATTTTTAAAGTTAGTGGATGAGAAGGATGCAGAGCTAACGTGCCGTGAAGGCCCAGATGAGAGGAATGACGAAACCTCTGTTGAACTTAGGTCCTTCCCTGCTCCAGGGTTCTTCACCTTTTTACGTTGACAGTGCTGTCAGTGTTGGGGGAGAGGGTGGATGGGGGTAGGCTGCCAGCATGCCAACGACCAACATGCACACCTCGCTCATAGTGAAGGGACAAATTTTTAACGGTTAATGAATAATGAGTGAGGATCGAAAGAAACTAATTGCGAGCTACGATAAAAATGTAACGACTAACGAATGTATTTCCCTAAAAAAGTAACGTCGTTACTGAAAGAGTTACTTGATTTGAACTGTAACGCCGTTACCACTACCGTTACTAAAAAAGTACCACGTTACGTAACGGCCGTTACTTGTAACGCGTTACTGCCCAGCTCTGCTGAAGGATTAGGCCTATCTTTTTGTGTTATTAGTTTTATATTATTAGGTATTCACTCAGAAATTATAGGAAGATTAAACACTTCTCCCTTGCCTAAATCAACGCCCGTAACAAGACAGCTCTGAGATGAAGTTTTTATCGTTAAAATTCGCTGACTGTACAAAGTCCCCAGACGTCTAATTTTTGTGGCTTCATTATTTCTTCTCTTGAAGTAATTTTCATACGTCAGCGATGGAAAATTTTGATACGAAATAATGCGTTTTTCTTGTTATGTGGATCCAATGCCTACATATTGGGTTCTATTGTATGGCAATTATTTCCATTCCCTATAGGCTATGTCGCCAGTCCCGAGGCAATTTTGTAGTTATTTAATTCAGTGAATTAATAATTTGTATTTAATGAAGAAATAAAGGTACCACATACGATACCATATTGTAGGCGTGTATAGTTTTTCCATAATCATTATCAAAGTATAAAAGACTATCACTGCTTTTTAATTCCCTGAATGAGCTTTTTTATTTTTAATCATTTTAGCTATTTCCCTATTCCACCACAAAGGTGTCCTAATTTTGTTTTTCCTAACAGATCTGAAAGCTACATTGTAGGTCCTCTAAAATTTCTTTGAATGTAAACCACATCTCAATAGCATTTTTATTGCCAAATTCATTATCCCACTTTATATTACATTTCATTTGGAAAACATGAAGCCACTGGGGCCTATCGAGATTTTCCAAGTCATGAACTATATTTTATAATAATAATAAAATCTTGCAAAACGTCAATCTCAAGTCAACTAATTAACATACAACTATTTACTACTACCAAAGTAGCCTACGTAACTTAAACTAAGAACATACACTCTTTACAATTACTATTTAAAATCTTGCAAAATGTCAATCTCACTTCAGCTAATTAGCACATAACTATTTATTGCTTCAATATCCTGATGTTTGAAAAAGATCAGGCTATTTACTTAGTCTAACAACTCCCTAAATTTACTATAGTCACCCACTGTTGTTTATCATTTACATAAATGATATCGACGGTGGCATCGTCAGTAGGATCGTCAAATTCGCTGATGACACGAAGCTTGGCGCCAATGCTGTGACGCCAGAGGCGATCGAGCAACTGCGTGTGGACCTAGGTAGGATAGGAGAGTGGTCCGAAAAATGGCAAATGCCGTTTAACTTGGTTAAATGCAAGGTGATGCACATTGGCTATGCCAATCCCATGTCGGACTACTCCATGTTGGGGAGTAATATCGAGTCGACTGATTTGGAAAAGGACTTGGGTGTGCTAATTAGCAGCGACCCTAAGTTTACCAAACAGTGCGTAGAGGTGGAAAAGAAAGCCCGGAAGTTGTTGGGTTATATCAGGAGGCAATTTCGATTTCGGAACAGGGAGATTGTGCTCTCTCTGTACAATTCCCTGGTTCGGCCGCACCTGGAGTATGCTGTGCAGTTCTGGTCGCCCACCCTCAGGGAAGATATTGAGAGGCTGGAGCGAGTCCAGGCGAGGACCACAAAGTTAATTCCTTCCGATAGGCATATGGGCTACAATTGACGCTTACGCGCCATGAATTTGTTTTCGCTGGAAACTCGGGGGCTGCGCGGTCAACTCATCGAGGTTTTCAAGTTCTTACGCGGGTTCAACAATGTCGATTTTAGAAACATGTTTAGTTTAATTGATAACCCAACTCGCAACAATGGTTGGAAGTTGGCTTTGAAACGGTTTAGGACTAGTGTGTGTGGGAATTACTTTACGTATAAGATCTGTGACACGTGGAACAGGCTACCTTCAGAAGTTGTGAACAGATCTTCTGTGGATCTGTTCAAGAAAAGGTTAGACCGAATCTTGCACACTATTTCAGGGTGTATGAATTTTTCCCTGGCACCCGTTGCCACTGGTACCTCCTCGGTATGGGCCGCAAGGCCTTTTGAGGTACTATTAGATCTCTTTTTAATTCTATCTTAAAACGTATGATCAAGTGGTTATTATTCCATAAGGAATCGTTCATAAATGATGTCACGCAAAATTTCAAATTTTTAGACCCCCCCCCCCCCCTCTTCCCATATGTCACGGTCACAAACTATATGGAAAATTGTAAAAAAAATACAGTGAAATAACATATTTATGTAATATTATTTTGCAGGTTTATGATGACTTTATTAGAATGTTATACCTAAGTAAAATAATTTGTGTTTACATTCAATTCGATTAAACTGATGAATCTGATGATGTCTGAATTAAACTGATGAGATGTGAGATACTTTATTATATCAAGGTAATGATATTTTCTTTGATGTAATTAATCCTAATCTGTAGTATAAACAATTTATATAAATGCCCTATGTTTACTATATCTATATTATTATTATTATAACTTGCGTCATTGATTATATATATGATATATTTTGTGTACCATAACTATATTATTGTTAAGTATATTAACAGGAATGTTGTTCAATTAAGCTGATTAAAGCCTAAGAAAAGGAGAGCGTTTCATTTCAATTTAATCAACTTAATTTCAAGATCAGAGGATATGAACAAGTTTCTGAAGCCGGAAAGATTTGATGCCAATCCCTCATCCTCAAGTTCGTCTCGTCTCTGGAGTCACTGGTTCAGGACATTTCAGAACTTTCTGGCCGCGTTACCTTCTGATCTTCAGACTCAAAAGCTAAGTTTGCTTGTAAACCATGTATCTCCTTTGGTCTATGAGTACATAGTTGATTGTACTACCTATGAAGATGCTATAAAGTTGCTCAATGAGCTTTATATAAAACCGAAAAATGAAACGTTTGCTCGTCACCTATTAGTCACCCGTCGTCAGGAGATGGGAGAGAGTTTGGACCATTACATGAATGCATTAAAGCAGCTGAGTAAAGACTAACTTTCAATCGGTCTCTGCAGATCAATACAGAGATGAATATATAAGAGATGCTTTTATAAACGGTTTGAATACTCCTTTCATTAGGCAACGATTGCTTGAAAACAAATCTCTCAGTTTACAGATCGCTTTTGATCAAGCTCGCAGCCTTGAGTTGGCTCAGATTCAGTCTGATACTTATATACGTTCTAATGCTCCTCTAAATTCAGTTAGTTGTTGAGGTGACGTGTATGTATATATATGTATATAGTCTAAAAGTCACTAAAGAGTAAATATCACTAAATCTAAGCGGAATGGCAAGACGAAGCCATAAACAACCAACGGGCTGTTCGTATTGCTTCGGTCTGGCCTAGACATGTTTTTTCCTATCTGACCTAATCTTTGGTGCTGAGTAAAATTAGGTGATGAATCTAAGGTAACAAATCGGGTAGGAAGTTGTTCGTACTTAAGTATAGTTAGGGGTAATGTCTATAGCTTCTAAATTGGTAATGTAAGAGAGAGTTAGGTAGGCTGTTGTGGGACACAGGAATAAAACGGTAGGCTTCAAGGAATACCTAATTCAACGCACCGGTAAGTGCTTTTGATTGTTTGCTAGAACCTAAGTAACCTAACTGGGGGTCTACCCCACGCTATCACATTTGGCGACGAGGATGGGATTTGGCTCATTTGGTTAAATTTTGTTCAGTGGGTTAAATTTGGCTCATTGGGTTAATTTGGCTTATTGGGTTCAAGTGGTTGTTTGGAAAATTGGATGCAGACTAGTGGGTCGTCCGATTTGGTTTGTTTGTGTGGGGAAGCTACCGTACTATAGCGTAGGTCCGCCGCCCTAATTCTAAAACTAATTCCTACTCAGCCCTAACTCTAAAACTAATTCCTACTCAGCCCTACCTCTAAAACTAATTCTTACTCAGCCCTAACTCTAATACAATTCACTATTCAGCCCTAACTCTAATAAAATTCACTATTCAGTAACTAGACCAAATTTAAACCTAACCTAACCTACTTCACGTGAGTTGGTCTAATTCGGTTTTGCTCTAGCATGTCGGTGATTGGCCATATAAGCCCCTACGAAGACAATGGGGAGGACTTCGAAGCTTATGCCACTAGGGTGAGGTTGTTTTTCGAGGCAAATTCCATTCCGGATGCTAAGAAAGTACCTACCTTTTTAACTATAATAGGCCCTAAAAACGTTTGGTTTAGTTATGGACCTAGTTTCTCCTAAAGCACCGGAAACTTGCACCTATAAGGAATTGGTACAGGCCCTAACCGATCACTACAAACCCCGAGTAGTTCTCATCTATGAACGTTTCAAATTTTATTCAAGGCATCAGATGGGAAATGAAAGCATTGCAGAGTTTGTTGCAGGAATAAAAAGCCATAGCCGTACGTGTAAATTTGGGGACAAATTAGATGAAATGCTAAGAGATAGGTTTGTAATGGGTCTCAAAGAGGAGTCTACCCAGAGAGCCCTATTAGCCATACAGGACCTAACTTTTAGTCAGGCTGTAGAAATAGCTACGGCTAGAGAAGCAGCTGCTAAAGATGTTAGAGCTTTTGGAAATCATAGTAGTAAAGCCCAACACGTAAATAGCTTTAAATCTTCTAGGCCTGGCAGACCTAACGAGCCTACTAGACAGGCAAATAAAAGGTATGAGGCGAATATGACTAAGCCTACTAATTCTACTAAGCCTTCCAAGCCATGTACAGGTGTGGAAAACACCATTGGAAGAAAGATTGCCCTTTTAAAGAAGCAGTTTGCCGAAACTGTAGTAAAATAGGCCACATAGCTAAAGTGTGTTTTTCAAAGAAAACAAAGGGTGAAAATTCTAATTTTAACATTTCTAGTATAAATCCTCAAAAGGGAAATACTTCGAACATTGGAGTGGAGTACCTATTCTATGAGCAGCAAAGTGGGGAAAATACAGGCCCATATATTGTAGAGGTAGGCCTAGATGGAATTACAGTTCCTCTAGAATTGGATACGGGTGCTGCCCGGACGGTCATGTCCAAGGTAGTTTTTGATAAGATTTTCAAAAACACACCTAAACTACATGCATCTAAAACGATTTTGAAGAAGTACGGTGACATACAAATACCTATTTGTGGAGAAGCATACGTCACAGTTACACTTAACCAGAAAACTTTGTCTCATCCCTTAACCCTTTTAGTGGTGGATGAGCAAGGGCCTACTCTACTAGGCCGTGATTGGATTGATGCTTTGGAAATGCCAATTGACAAAATCTTGCCAAGGGGTCAGGCAGATGTGCATACACTTTCATATCCATCTGACATAGACTCATTGTTAAGGGAGTTTTCTTCTATTTTGGGCCTGAAGTAGGCAACCTAAAAGGCCATCAGGTCTGCATAGAAGTAGATCCTAATGTAACTCCGAAATTTTGTAAGGCTCGTTCAATTGCGCATGCACTGCGGGAGAAGGTAGATTTAGAAATTGACAGGCTGCTAAAAGATAAAATTATTGAACCAGTCACACACGCTAAGTGGGCTGCCCCAGTAGTTCCTGTACTAAAACCGGACAAGTCCGTGCGGTTATGCGGGGATTACCGTTTAACAGCAAATAGAGCCGTCCTTCTAGATTGCTATCCTATACCCAAGCCTGATGAATTATTTAGCTCTCTTGCTGGGGGAAAATATTTCACAAAACTCGATATGTCCCAAGCCTATGCTCAACTAAGTTTAGATGAAAACTCTAAAGAATTAACTATCATAAATACGCACCGAGGCCTATATAAGTACAATAGGCTATGCTATGGAATAGCATCGGCTCCAGGTATTTTTCAGAGGACAATGGACCAAGTTCTAGGTCACATTCCAGGGGTACTTTGCTTTCTAGATGATGTCCTCATTTCAGGTTCGACTAAAAAAGAACACCTAACTAGATTAACCACGGTTCTAAAAAGACTCCGGGATGCTGGACTTAAGCTAAAGAGAGAAAAGTGTTCATGGGTCACTAACGAGGTTTCATATTTAGGGTTCCGCATAGATGCCTCAGGCATTCATCCAACGGTGGATAAACTAGAAGCAATAGAAAAGGCACCACCTCCACAAAACATCACACAGTTACAAGCTTATTTAGGTCTCCTAAACTTTTATAGGAAATTTTTGCCTAATGCATCGACTTTCCTTGAACCCCTGAATAAGCTATTACGATCTGGGGAACAGTGGAGATGGGAGAAAACTCAAAAGGAAGCATTTGAGGCTTCCAAGGACGTACTACTAAAGTCCACTCTCCTAGTGCATTATGATCCTAAACTTCCTCTCGTAGTTTCAGCAGACAGCAGTTCTTATGGAATTGGGGCAGTGTTATCTCACCACATTGATGGTGTAGATAGGCCTATCTGTTTTGCTTCTAGAACACTAACTGAGACGGAAAGACGATATGCACAAGTGGAACGTGAAGCATTAGCCTTAGTATTTGCAGTAAAAAAATTTCATTTCTATCTATGGGGTCATGAATTTAAACTAATTACTGACCATAAGCCTCTTTTAGGTTTATTTGCACCTAATAAAAATATTCCAGTTATGGCCTCAGGTAGGATTCAACGATGGGCACTGATTCTACAAGCCTATAAATTTGACTTAGTACATCGGTCAGGTAAACTTCTAGGTACGGCTGATGCGCTAAGTAGGTTGCCCTTAGAAAATCCAAATGATTGTGTACCTATACCTACAGAATGGGTTCACTTGGTGGAGTTTTTGGAATCCACTCCAGTATCTGCAGTACAAATAGAGCAGTGGACAAAATCAGACCCTATTCTGTCTAGGGTCACCCATTTCTGCTCAGTTGGTTGGCCTACTAAGGTTGAGAGTGAATTACAGCCTTTTATTCAGCGTCAGTCTGGCCTCTCTATTCAAAATGGCTGTCTCTTATGGGGCCACAGAGTGATTATTCCAAATAAAGGCAGGTCGAATTTAGTGAAGGAACTTCACGCTGAACACATGGGCGCAACAAAAATGAAAGAGCTGGCGAGAGCTTATTTCTGGTGGCCTGGTTTAGATGGAGAACTCGAATCATTGGTTCGTTCCTGTCAAAGCTGCCTAGAGAACAGAGATCTCCCAAGGAAAAGTCCACTTCATCCTTGGGAATGGCCTACTATACCGTGGCATAGGATCCATGTTGACTATGCAGGTCCTATAAATAATATTTATTTCCTAGTCATGGTGGACGCCTACTCTAAGTGGGTGGAAATTTTTCCAACCACTTCCACGACTTCGGGTGTAACGATTCGCTTACTCCGTTCAGTTTTCGCTCGATGGGGTTTACCCGTAGTCCTGGTTTCCGACAATGGTACTTGTTTTACCAGTGAGGAATTTCGTTCCTTCGTCCACCTAAATGGCATTAGACATGTCCGGTCTAGTGTTTTCCACCCATCTACTAACGGTCTCGCGGAAAACATGGTCCGTACTTTCAAGTCGGCCTTGCGTCATTCTCGTGGGGAGGAAATGCAAGTGGTGTTGGATAAATTTTTGTTTAAATATCGAATAACACCACACACCACGACAGGGGTGTCTCCCTCTAAACTTCTGATTGGCCGGGGAATTCGTTCAGTTTTTGATTTGTTACGTCCAAACGAAATGTTACAACAACGAGTTTTACGCCATCAGGAAAAACAGAAGTTGTACCACGACACTAAAAGAGGGAGAGTTCTAGAAGCGAAACCTAATGATCCAGTTGTGATTCGCAACTATGGGGCTGGACCAAAATGGGTTCCTGCAACTGTGCAGGAGAGAACGGGCCCTGTTTCCTTCAAGTGCCAACTAGAAGATGGTCGTTCTATTAAACGCCATCAGGACCAGATATGGGAACGGGAAGTGCAGAAGGACCAGAGTCTTCCGGAAGAGAGAACTGATCCTCCGGAAAATGGTTCAACTTGCCCGCCTATACAGGTTGCACCTGATCCTACTACATCAACCCCGCTCCGCAGGTCGTCTAGGGTCCCTCATCCCCTGACAGACTAAACTTGTAGGGGAGGAGTGAGGTGACGTGTATGTATATATATGTATATAGTCTAAAAGTCACTAAAGAGTAAATATCACTAAATCTAAGCGGAATGGCAAGACGAAGCCATAAACAACCAACGGGCTGTTCGTATTGCTTCGGTCTGGCCTAGACATGTTTTTTCCTATCTGACCTAATCTTTGGTGCTGAGTAAAATTAGGTGATGAATCTAAGGTAACAAATCGGGTAGGAAGTTGTTCGTACTTAAGTATAGTTAGGGGTAATGTCTATAGCTTCTAAATTGGTAATGTAAGAGTTACAAGGAAAAGAAGTACCTCAAAAGGCCTTGCGGCCCATACCGAGGAGGTAGGCTGTTGTGGGACACAGGAATAAAACGGTAGGCTTCAAGGAATACCTAATTCAACGCACCGGTAAGTGCTTTTGATTGTTTGCTAGAACCTAAGTAACCTAACTGGGGTGTCTACCCCACGCTATCACAGTTGTGAAACTAAAACAATTACAGTAGAAAAACATGAGGCTAAACAAGGTGCTAATGAAACTCTTTGCGAGGAGTCTTCTACTGCTCTGCTACAGCAAGGTCTCGTAAATGTTTCTTTTGTGGGAGTAATGTGCATCCGCGAGTTAAATGTCCTGCAAGAGATAGTTTATGTCATAAATGTGGTATTAAAGGCCATTTTGCCAGAGTTTGTCGCTCTAATTCAAAAGCTTTTGCTTCTATTAAGACTTTAGCTTCTCTATCAGGCTCTATTTCTCATTCTTTGAAAGAGGCAATTCTTACTATTTTAGCTAATGGTTTGTCTTTGAAGGCGCTAGTGGATACAGGTAGTAGTACCGAAAATTTTATTGATATAAATATGTATTATAAAAGAAGACAAATGGAAGGTATATCCTTGTAAAAGTCAAGTGTCAATGGCTAATACTTCTCATGTAACTAAAGTTGATGGGTTTTGTTGTGTAGAACCTTCCTTAACTGTATGTAACCTTGCAGCAGCCGAGGTGGAACCTCCGTCTTTATTTAATAATTTAAGTCCTGAATGCAAACCCATTGCTATTAAGTCACGCCGATATTGTCAGGCAGATATGAGTTTCATTTCGTCCGAAGTAGATCGCCTTCTTAAGGAAGGCATTATCGAACCCAGTCGAAGTCCTTGGCGGGCACAAGTTTTAGTGGTAGCCAATGAATCTCATAAAAAGCGCCTAGTTATCGATTATTCTCAAACAGTAAATAGATACACGCAGTTGGACGCTTATCCTCTACCTAATATAAATGAAATGGTGGGCGAAATTGCACAATATAGTATCTTTAGTGCAATAGATCTTAAGAGTGCCTATCATTTGATCCCTATCAAGGAGGAGGATAGGCCATACACTGCTTTCGAAGCCTGTGGCCAGCTGTTTCATTTCAATAGAATCCCGTTTGGTGTAACAAACGGCGTAGCCTGTTTTCAGAGAGTAATCGATGACATAATTCGTAAAGAGGGTTTAAAGGATACTTTCATTTATGTGGACGATATCACTATATGTGGACACGATCAGAAGGAGCATGATGATAATTTGACAAAAATTTTAAATGTTGTAAAAAAGTATAATCTTCATATTAACGAAAATAAGAGTTCTACATCTAAGTCATCTATAGATTTACTAGGTTACAGAATAAGTAATGGTTCTTTAAAGCCTGATCCTGAGAGGTTAAAACCACTGCTAGAAATGCCTCCTCCTAATAATGCTAAAGGCATGCGCCGAGTAATAGTATGTTTTCCCACTATTCTAAATGGATCGGAAATTTTCCCGAGAAAGTACGACCTTTGGTTGAAAATAAAACATACCCTCTCCCTCTTAACGTAATTAATGCTTTCGAAAATATTAAAAGTGATATTGCTAATTCTGTTGTTGTTGCCATTGATGATAATATTCCTGATGCGTCTGATTACGCAATAGCTGCTCAACTTTGTCAAGCTGGACGTCCAATCACCTTTTTCGCCCGTACTATGTCGCCCTCTGAAAGGAATCATTCCTCTATAGAAAAAGAAGCATACGCCATTGTTGAGTCTATCCGAAAATGGCGGCATTATCTGCTTGGTAAACACTTTAAACTAGTAACGGATCAAAGGTCAGTAGCGTTTATGTTTGACACTAAACATAAAGGAAAAGTTAAGAACGAGAAAATCATGAGATGGAGACTTGAATTATCAAGTTTCAGTTATGACACTGTATATCGACCCGGAAGAGAAAATATAATTCCAGGTACGCTTTCTCGCGCATTTATAGCATCTATTAATAAACATCATTTAGAAGAGTTACACATTGCCTTGTGCCATCCCAGAGTAACTAGAATGTGGCACTTTGTTAGAAGCCGGAACCTCCCATATTCAATTGAAGATGTAAAAAAGTTATTTCAAAATGCACTGTATGCGCCTAGTGTAAACCGGAGTATTTAATTAGTAATGAAGGTCAGTTAATAAAAGCTACACAACCTTTCGAAAGATTAAATATTGACTTCAAAGGTCCTTTGCCTTCCAATTCCCGTAATCGTTATCTGCTAACGATAGTAGACGAATTTTCGAGGTTTCCTTTCGCGTTTTCATGTGCGGACACTTCTGCTGAAACTGTAGTTGATTGTCTTAGTCAACTTTTTGTTATCTTTGGTGCACCCGCGTATGTGCACTCCGATATAAATAAGATTCCACTTTTTGTTATTACGTTTATTGACCAATATCCATAACGCTAAACAATGATGGAACTCTGAAACATACAAACAAAACATAAACACATACATGAAAAATAAAGGCATCAACATGAAGACACTAGTCAATAATAATGAATATTCTCTATCTCCCCCCGAGTCTTTGATATAGTATAGTGAAAAAAAGGGGAACAAAGACTGTTATATATGTAGTAGTGTGGTACAGGGTATGGGTGTCGATGGCGAGAGGGGGTTGTTCATGTAGTATGTAGCGTGTTCGTCATATCGTAATCGCTCTGCCATGAAGGTGTCTTCCTATCGCGTCCGGAGCGTCTGACGGCAGGGGCATCGGTTGGAGAAGCGGGACACCTGGACGCAGCACCTGGAGCAGCAGGTTGCGAGGAATCTCGTTGCTGGAAGCGCTCAATGGGTGCCAGGGACGGTGTTGGTGGGCACTGCTGAGGGTGCGCAGCTGGTCTGGAGGGCAGGCCTCGTGGTGGGGTGTGCAGTGGAAGTGATGTGGGGCTGGTCGGTGAGGTTACGTTGCCAGCCGGTTGGTGGGCGGTAGGGGATGATCGCTCGACTGCGGACGGGGAGCGTGGTTTCGGGGGTGAGGTTGCGCACTGCTCCAATTCGGGCGCAGGGCTGGAGAGGTGAAGGCGGGAGTCGTCCATGCGTGGTTTTGGGGGTGAGGTCGCGCACTGCCCCGATCCGGGCGCAGGGCTAGAGAGGTGAAGGTGGGAGTCGTCCCCGATGGTGAGGCGGCGTCTGTGCGGTTGGACGGGCACGTATTTCCTCAGAAATTTTCTGTTTCGCAGAGTCACTCTGCCTGAACCGTCAACCTTCACCACGTATTGATCGAACTGTCGCACTTCTATTACCAGGCCAGTCTTGTCCCATTTCCTGGGGTTGGGGCCGATCTGGTTCTGGATTCTGACCCTGTCTCCGACCACGAGTGGGGGTAACCGTCTGGTGTGCTCGGACCAGTATTCAGTGGCTCTCATGTGCCTGTTCCGCAAGGCATCCTCCCTCGCCGCCAACGTCCCGAGCCAGGTATCGTGTGGCTTGTACCTGCCGGGCACGATCGGGATGAAATCTTTGATCGGACGGCCGAACACACACATAGCGGGAGACAGCTTGGTATCTTTGTCAGGCGTGTTGCGGTATTGTAGCATGGCTCGCTGAAAAGCGTCTGTATCGAGCTCACCGTTCGGTCCTGTGTTGTCTGTGATCAGTCGTTTCGCTGTTTTCACGCCAACTTCGGCTCTGCAGTTTGAATGTGGAAAAGCTACCGAAGCCAGACGGTGGTGTACGCCCCAGTTCCCCAGGAAGTGACGAGTAGCCGTGGATGTGAACTCAGGGCCGCCGTCAGATGACAGTTCGTCGCAGATGCCATAAGTCACGAACACCCTGCGCAGGCTGTTGATGAGGCCTCTGGCGCCATCCGTGGTCCTCTCCACAATCGGCCAGTTTGAGTACCTGTCGACGATCACCAGGTAGTTGGTACCTTTATAGTGGAAATAATCGGCACAGATGCACTGGAAAGGGTAGACGGGGGACACCGGAGGAATTGGAGGAGCACTGGGCTGCGAAGGTGCCATACGGTTGCAATGGTTGCAACTGTTCCTGAGGGTAGTGATAGCAGGGGTGATGCCGGGCCAGAACACGGACACCTCAGCCCTCGCGACCATCGACGATACGCCCTGGTGGGCTGCGTGGAGCGCGTTCAGTACATCCTGCCGGAGAGAGGGAGGGATCACAACACGGTTTTTGAATACGACGACGCCGTCCACCGTGTACAGGTCCTCTCGGAATTGGTAATATTCTCTGAGGGGGTGGGAGCTCGTGACGGAAGTCAGGCATGCCTGACTCGATTATCGAGACGAGCTCTGTCATGTTGGTCGCTGCTCGTCGCCAATCTTACCCGGTCCCAGGTAACGGACTGCAGCGTGTTCAGAGCTGAGATCGCGGAGGCCATAACCTCGTCGTCGAGGGCTTCGTCGTTGTACGCAGCCGTTCCCTCTGTGCGTATGCCAGCTAAGAATGAGTGGCGCAGAGCAGCTGCCGACGGTAGGTCATCATCAGCAACAGCGTCTTGGCTACTAGCGGAGATGTCGTCTGCCAGGAGCATCTTTTCAGGTTGGCGGTCGCCGGTGGGGTGGCGGGACGTAGCGTCAGCAGCGCGATGCCTCGCACCAGGTACATGGATCATGCGAAATCTGTAGCGGAGAGTCTTCTCCTTCAGATTTCTCAGTCGAGCATTCGGTAAGTCTTCCAGCGACCTGTCGCCAAACACCTTCAGCAGCGGTTTGTGGTCAACCGCGATGATGAGGTCATCGCAGCCGAGGACGAAGTACCTGGCCTTGTCCAGTGCGTCAGCGACTGCCAGAGCCTCCCCCTCGATCGGCGCGTAGCGTGACTCGGCGGGGTGGGTGAAGCGACTGCCAACGAGGGTGACCATCCAACCAGTGCGGCAGCAAAAGGGTTCAGCACCAGGACATTCACAGTGCTTCTGGGATAGCCAGAATCCGATCCCTGACTTCGACCAATCGGTCGCAAGACAGGTCGGCTTTGTTTTGTCAAATATACTTACACCCTCCTCGATCTCACTGATGATCACCACCTTCGACTCTTCAAACAGATTGTTGAGTTGATCATCCCATCGGAAGGGCGTGCGGGCTTCAAGAGTTGGCGAAAAGGTATCATTCTCTTTGCCATAGCGAAAGCATACGCCACCTGGTTAATTAGCCCAAACCATGAGCGAATGTCGGTTATGTTCTTTGGTGTAGGAAAGTCACGGATGGCCTGCAGATACTTCTCGCAGGGTCGTACTTGTCGAGTGTGATTTCGAAGCCAGCAAACTCCACAGTGTCTTGTCCAAATACAAACTTCTCAGGGTTCAGCGTGATGCCGTGTCTACCGCAGATGTCAAGCCAGTTGACTGCTTGGAAGAAACTTTGTCTCAGGTCGTCCGACCAGAGCAGCGTATCGTCGATACACTTGGTTTTGTTTGGAACGTCGGATACTATTTCGTCGTAACGTCTCGAATAGCCATCACCAGAGGCGATATAGCCCTGGGGCGCCGTGCGGTACCGGTACCTGCCCCACGGAGTGATGAAGGTAGTCAGGTGACGGTCTTCCTCGCGGAGGGGCACGCTGTGGTATCCGTTCCAGGCATCGAACACGGTCTTCTTCTTGCCATGGGGCACCGACCGTGCCTGGTGGAACGGTGACTGAGTATGGTGTGTCTCGCGGGTGGCATGTATGTTCAGGGGCTGGAAGTCGACCGTGCGGCGTGGCTTCCCGTTCTTCTTGGCGCACACCACCATCCGGTGACACCATGTCACCGGTTCGCCGACCGGCACTGGCTCGATTACGCCCAATTTCACGTCTTGGTCGAGTCCACGCTTGACGTCATCTTGCCAGTGAAGAGGGACGGGTACCGGGGTGTGATATGCCACCGGGTCAGCTAGAGGGTCCACCATAAGTTTCAATGGAGGGCCCTCCATCATTGGCAACGGCTGATGCGCACACGTGTTAAATGTGCTTGACTTGTAGTATTCGACCAAGTACTGCCGCAGTCTGTCGCGGTTCTTCTCAGTCGCCAGGAACGGTAGTTGTGATGGCGGCCGGGGCGGTGTTTGACGTATCGGGCAGTCGCATGGGCTGGTCTGACCGCTCTCGCTGCTGATAGCACTATCTCTCGCCGGCACCTCATCGCTCGCGGTGTCGGCTGCCGAGGTTGCCTCGAGTCGATGCGAAGACGTCTCACCGATCATCGGGAAGTTGTCGGTGATCATGCCGAGCGCGATGCATGCCTCCTTGCTGAGGAACAGCTTGTCGGAGTTGTCCGTGACATAGGTGAGTTGACGAGTTGTTACCACTTTACCGGTTTTGTCCTTTCCAGAGAGTCGCAGGATGACGGCGCCGAGTATTTTGATGCATCCGTTGTTGGCGGCGTGCATTCTCATCGTGACGGGGATAAGGTCGGCTTGTTTGAGGCCTATGTGGTGGATGACTTTGATGCCTGCCAGACAGCTCTGGCAGCCGGTGTCAGCCATCGCACCGAGTGTAGCAATCTTGGGCGCGGCCTTTAGCTCGAATCCGAATGCAGCGTAATCTTCATCGACGGCTGTCACTGTGAGGTTTATGAATGGCTGAGGTTTGGAGGCTTGCTTAATACATGTGTCGGAAAGGCGATGATAAAGATGATGGCCACGGGCGATGACTCTCCTGATGCGGCGTCGGCCAGTTGTGGCAATCGAGCAGAGGGCCTCGAATACAGCACCTTCTTCGCATATTGCATGTGAATTCGCTACTATCTCTACTCTTGATGGTTTGTGCTTGCTCCTACACACTGCTTCAAAGTGGTTCTCACGATTGCAGTCTTTCTTTCGGACCTTGCCTGGGGCACTTTTGCCGTGCCCTTTCCTGCCGCAATATGAGCACACCTCATGGTTGCCGACAGTCATCTCTTTCAGAGCGTCCTTCTTGTTCCGTCTGTAGGCGCTGTTAGCAGCCTCGACGCCTTGAGAGTCGAGGAGACGTGATGCTGAGCGCTTGCCGGATTCTTTGGCCTCGACGAACTGGAAGACCTGCTCTAATGTCATGTTCTGGTTCGTGTTGCCGAGTAGGTCCAGTTGAATCTCGAGGTCCTCAATGCCGTGGGTCAGGACGTCGCGCAAGATGGCCTCCGTGTAGTTCACATCCGCATCGCAGCTCGAGCATTTGGTGATGTACTTGCATACCCCTGCCTGGCCACAGAATCGGGCACCGAATGAACGCACGGTTTCGTCACGGTCTTGGTGCATGTTGTGCAGTGCCACTCTAGCAACCATGGTGCTCTCTTCTCTGACTGCGAGTTTCTTTATGGCTGCGAGCACCTCATTTTCACTTCTCTCTGTCAGACTACCACCGGCTGATCGTGTGAGGTCTTTGCGAAGGGGTTCTCGCAGCACTCCAGTAGCTGCACCACATTGTCACGACCCATGATTTTGGTGGCATCCACATAGTCCATCCATCGTGATGTGAAGTAGGACCATTCCTCGCTCGTACCGGCTAAAGATATTGTTGGTCTCTTCACCTTCTCCCCTTGGGCCGTGGCGCCGGCAGCGAACACGGAATGGACAGTGCAGTGGGCTGTGAGGAGTGCTGCTACAATGGCGCCGCTGTGTGCGGGGGTCTCATATGCGCACCCCTCAATTGGACATTTCACCACGGGCATGTTGACCTGTTGAGATTCACTATTGTTTTGTATAAAGTTCCATCATAAATAAGATTCCACTTTTTGTTATTACGTTTATTGACCAATATCCAGAATGCTCAACAATGATGGAACTCTGAAACATACAAACAAAACATAAACACATACATGAAAAATAAAGGCATCAACATAAAGACACTAATCAATAATAATGAATATTCTCTACGATAGAGATTCCTCCTTTATGTTGTATACACGCCAAAAAACACCTTAATAATAAAAACTAATATTGATCTGGCAGCACTGGTTTTGACGGATTAGGGCGGATATGCAGCGATGATGTTTTGGGATGATCATTAGCAGTGAGATTATGGATGTAGTGTTGATTGTCGTTGTACTATTGTGAACTACTAGCCTATCTAGATATAGTGATATAGCTATTGACTAACTAATAGACTGACAACTGCTAGACTAACGACTATTACTGGCTATCTAGAATATTGTCTGGAACTGTTGTTCTATACTTGAGGTGAGTCTATAATTATTTCGTTGTGTAACTTAATTCTGGTTATTGTACTGTATCTGTATATAGTGTGTGAACCAGAGCCTTATCTACCGGTCATTACATTGGCGATGTGAAAAATGCTCTGTATGAATTGGTCCCCAATTAACCCACCCCTAATATCTCCAGTCTAACTATAGAGTAGATTAAGTCTAGCCTTGTAGGGGTCAGCCTAGAGATTCCGGAAATGGTCCAGAGCGGGCAGATAAATTGAGGTCCACAGTAGGATTCCTCACCAAATTAGGTTAGAGCAATCTACCTTCACCTTTGTTAAGCTATGAGTTGATGCTAGGTCTTAGACCACAATGTAGGCCTAATTTGTCTGACCCAGCTTGATTTACGGCGTTTACTTCTAACTGGGTTAAAAACACAATTAGTCACTTACTGAGTGTTATTAGAGAGTCCCTTTCCCCCTTTTGTTTAATTGTTGAGAGCGTACTTGCTGGTGGGGATCTTTTTTCTGTGGTTTTTTCTTCTCCCTTCTCTCGTTCCGTCTTCTCGCCCCGTTCCTAGCTTTCGTTCTCCCTTTTCGCGGGGCTTTTTCCACCAGCGTCCTCTTGGTTTTTTCGGTTGGTTGATCGGTAATGTATATCTATTACCGAGCACGCTCTTGTCACACAGTATATAAATACTAGTGTGGAGAATAACTCTAGTGAGCAACCAATTGGTTTCATCCACCCAGTTATTGACATAAAAGGAATTTAATAATTGTTAGATTAACTACCTACCTACTCAGTGAACCAGTTTCGTTACCTCCCAACTACCCACACATCAGTTTTCCATATACTGGGGTCCCGGGAGATAAAAATCTTGGTGTCATTGTCACCAATTTTTATGTCTGAGTGTAGACTAGCTAACTATTTGACTGTAAATGCCTGTTAATCTGATTAACAGTGACTATCCTCACCTTCTCATGGAGAAGATGTAGCATTTAATTAGAAGAGAAAATATACATCCATAGGATGAAACTGTCCATGGTCTTTACCATAAGAAAAGGAAAAGTGAAAGTTAGAAGATGAAATTACAATTCCCCAGCATCTACCTTTTGTTGTAAGACTAGTCGCGCCTTTAACGCTGTTTGTCGCTGAGGTCTTGTGTCTCTCAATGTTGTAGTAGGATGCGTTACCACTCCTATTGTCAAAGGAATAGTTACTGGAAGTTCAGTGTCTCCAGTTGTTACTGTCGGTGGAGAGTGCTCTCCAAAGTCCATTGTTTTGGGTCCAGACTCTAAGGGGTACAAAAGAGAAATGTCTCTTGTTGTGTCACCCGTTGAAGTCCTTAATTTGACCACTCTTGTTACCCCGTCTGCCCCTGGTCTGAGTTCTAAAACTCTAGCCAGAGGCCAGTATTTTCTTGGAGTACTGTCATGTATGAGAACAAGGTCCCCTACCTTAATTGTGTCAGACCAATCCTTCTTAGTCATTTGTTTATGTCTCTCCCTTAGACCCATCAAGTACTCAGTTTTCCACTGTTTAATGAAATGAGCTCTAACTCTAGTTAAGTGTTGTAACTTAGTCTGGAGTTCATCATGTCGTTGAGTCCAGTTTGGGTCTTCTGAAGAGTCTATATTGTAGTCCGGCAGGAGACTAACTTGTTCTCCCCGAATTAAATGATTTGGAGTTAATGGTTCCGGGTCATTAATGTTGTCACTCACATAAGTGAGTGGTCTATTGTTGATGATGTTCTCAATCTCAGCCAGGAGAGTGAGCAACTCAAACAAGTGTATCTGTTTTTTACCAATTGCTTTCTTCAAGCAATTCTTTACTGTTTGTATATTCCTCTCCCAGATAGAACCATACCAAGGAGAGGCAACCGGAATATACTTCCACTTTATGTTTGAATTTTGTACATATAATTGTGAGTTCATTGCTTAACAAGTCGTTGATGACTTGTTCACCAGCCTTGAAATATGTAGCATTGTCAGTCCAAACTGTCTTGGGTACTGAATGTCGTGCACAGAATCTCTTAAAGACAGCAACAAAAGATTCTGCTGTAAGGTCCTCCACAACATCCAGATAAACAGCTCGTGAGGTAGCACATGTAAACAGTACAATGTACATTTTTTGTTCAGTGTCAACCACCCCTACAGTCAATGCTCCTGTATAGTCAATGCCTACAGTCTCAAAGGGTCTGTTGAGAGTAACTCTCTCCTCTGGCAAAGCAGGAGGATTTGGTTTCCTATAGGGCCTAGCATGAATACGCCTACATGTGACACACTCAGGACTGTTTTAACAGTGATCCTTCCCTTGGGTATCCAATAAGTTTTTCTTAATGCAGTTAGTGTCTGTGGTACCCCCATATGATGTACATCATTGTGTGTTTGTCTGATGATTAATGCTGTCAAATAGCTAAATCTAGGTAAAAGGATTGGATGTTTGCTTTTGTAAGACAGTTTTGATTTGTCTAATCTCCCTTTACACCTTAGAAGACCTTCCTCATCTCTGAACAAGTTTAGATCCACAACTACTGATGATACAGGCTATTTTGTTTGTTTCCCATTAGTCAAGAATTCTAACTCTTTATTGTACTCCTTTTGTTGTGCATGCCCTATCCAGTACTTGGTTGCAACTTCTGTGTAATTATGATTGTTCTTATTTAGCTGTTTGTTTATTGTAGTTAAACAGTTGTGAGCAAACCTCAAACAGTAGGCTGTGACCCTGACAAGTTTGCTGAAATCAGAATAATGTTCATAATTAGTGATTGGTTCAACCTTTTCATTTGAAAAGATTAAATTTAATGTCAAGTTAACTTGTTCCACAGGCCATTGGTCTGTATTGCAGAGCCACTTAGGTCCCATGAACCAAGTTTTGTTTGACTTCAACAACTTGTAGGATAAACCTCTGGTCAGAAAGTCTGCTGGATTTTGTTTAGTTGGAACATAGTGAAAGTTGACTTGTAGGCTTTCATTAGCTTCAGCTATTTCTTTTAGCCTATTTCTTACAAAGATGTTCTTACTATTAATGCTATCATTCCGTATCCGGGCAAGACAAATCTGACTGTCAAGCCAGATGTGGATATCAGTTATGTTCACATCATGGTAAGCATCCTTAAGCAATGAAGTGGTTTTAATGGCTAATGCAGCAGCCAATAGTTCCAATTGAGGTATGGTTCGGGTAGGTTTGAGAGGTGCAACTTTCCCTTTTGCATAAATTAGATGACTTTCTGTAGGACTTACAAGGTACGCACAGCACCCATAAGCCTGTGTGCTTGCATCAGCAAACACATGAAGTCTCTGTGGCTTATCCCTAAACCCACAGCACCTTTGTATTTTAATGTTCTGCACTTTCGTTAAATCAGCAGCTAACTTCTTCCAAGATTTTTGATCTTCAGGTGTTATTGGATCATCCCACCCAACATTTGTCCTCCAAACTTCTTGGAGGAGAATCTTTGATTTTATTAAATGCAAAAAACCTAGGTGCGAATTTCTTAACGGTCGATCCCTGAACTGTTTTTCCCTCTTGTTTTGTTTCATTTGTGTTTCTGTATCCACCCGAGGAGGATGCCAGTGGGCGTCGAAACTGTCGTGGAAATAAACTCTGTCTATTAGAGTGGGTTTTTATTCTCATATTTTGATTTTATTGTTGAAGGCAGAAATAGACCCATGGGGTCAAAAAATTTTGAAGCCTCTGATAATATTTGTCTTTTAGTGTTTGCTTCCTCATCAAGTTTAAAACCTTTAGTGCAGATTGAATCATGACTGTTAGAAGTTGCATCCAAATACCAGTTCATACCTAAAGTTTTAACTCTGTCTGATGGCTCAGTAAGACCATTATTATCCTTTAAAATTTTTTTTGTTTAAATCCTCATCGTTTGAAATCTACTCTCTAGGTTCAAAGTTACCTTGTTGCATAATGTTTTGAGAGTGTTCATAGACCTCAGATAATTCAGATGTTGTTGATGTTGAGCCTATTAGATTGTCTAAGTAAAAATGTTCCTTGAGGAAGTTCAGTGTTAAAGAGTTATTAAACTGGTCCAAATGATGTCTAATTGTCAATGCTAATAGGCTAGGTGAGCAATTGGCTCCAAACAACACAACATTGAATCTATAGGTTATGAACCCTTTATTCAAATCAAATGGATCCCTGAACCATAAAAACCTAAGTTGATTCTTGTCATATTCATTTTTAAGATTTATTCTCAAAAATGCCTTTGAAATGTCATTTTCTAAGGCATATTTATCTAACCTGAACCTCAGTAAGATCTTCACAAGGTCAGAAATGAGATTAGGACCCTCAATCAGGCAATCATTCAAACTGTGTTTATCACTGTCTTTGAGGCTACAGTTATATACTACTCTAGATCTGGTAGCTCCAAAGAGTACAGCAGAGTGTAGCTATACAGATTTAGTTACAGTTCTAAACGATCACTATAAGCCTCAAGTGGTAGTGATTTTTGAGAGATTTCAGTTCTATTCTCGAAATCAGGCTGTAGGTGAATCAATTGCTGACTTTGTAGCTAGCCTAAGGAAACTGGCTAGTACTTGTGAATTTGGCCCTAACCTAACAGAAATGCTACGGGATAGATTTGTCATGGGTTTGAGAGAGGAGGCCACTTAGCGAGAACTATTGACAATTAAAAACCTAACTTTTGATGCTGCAGTAGTACTAGCCACAACTAGGGAAACTGTGGCTAAGGATGCAAAGGCATTTGGTGATGTGAATTTGATCAGGCCTAAATCTAATATTAACCTAAATAGTAGGTCTACAGGAACTAAGGCTAAGGATAATCCAAAGGTTAGCCAAAGAAACTTTTTAAAAGCAGAGAGTTAAAAAAATTGGCCTAAACAAAGTGCTAAACCTAAAAAACTTTGTACTGGCTGTGGCAAACAGCATTGGAAGATAGACTGCTCTTTCAAGGAGGCAGTATGTTATAATTGTAACAAGGTTGGACATACTGTATAGCAAAGGTTTGTTTTTCTAAAATGCATAAACCTCCTTTATCAGCCAACGGTCTAAAGCAGTCACAGATAGGCTCTGAATATATTTTCAGTCAGGACGGCACTACAAATGCTGGTCCTTATATTATAGATGCTACTATAAATAAAGTCAAACTTCCAATGGAACTTGATACAGGTGCAGCTAGAACTATAATTCCTAATGATTATTTTGTAGAAAAATTCCAAAACTCCATACGACTATATCATTCTAAGGCTACTCTGAGAAAATATGGAAATGTTGAGATGCCAATAGCGGGAGAGGCTAAAGTTCAAGTTACAATAAATGATACAAAGTATCACAAACAGTTAAAACTTTCAGTGATTGATGAACCAGGTCCTACTCTTCTAGGTAGAGATTGGATTCATGCTCTAAACTTGCCTATTCATAACATTATAGTTGATCATCAATCAATAAATTGTTCTGTAATACCTAATATTATCTCGATTCTTTTAAAGGAATTTCCAAAATTATTTGGGCCTATTCTTGGCATGCTCAAAGATCATAAAGTGTCTATTGAATTGGATAATGAAGTCAGCCCTGAATTTTGTAAAGCTAGGCCATTGCCTTATGTTCTAAGAGAAAAGGTAGAATTGGAGCTAGACAGGTTCACTAAAGAAAAGGTTATTGAACCTATATCGCATTCATTATGGGCAGCACCTATTGTCCCTGTGTTAAAACCTAATAAGAGTGTTCGTATTTGTGGGGACTACAAAGTAACTGCTAATAAGGCTATTCTAATAGATAAATATCCTATTCCTAATCCTGCTGATATTTTTAGTAAGTTAGCTAGTAATAAATACTTCTCTAAGCTGGATATGTCACAAGCCTATGCACAGCTGGAGCTTGATGAAAAATCTAAGGATATCACAGCTATAAATACTCACAAGGGTCTATTTCGTTATAATAGCTTATGTTGTAGTATTTCATCAGCTCCTGGCATTTTCCAAAGAACTATTAGTCGCATATTAGATGGAATTTCAGATGTGGTATGTTACTTGGATGACATCCTTATAGCTGGAAAAACAGGATCAGAACATACGTCTAGTCTAAGAACAGTTTTGCAGAAGTTAGCAGCTGCTGGTTTAACTCTAAATAAGGAAAAATGTATCTGGATAACTAATGAAATTCAGTATTTGGGATTTAAGATTGATTCATTAGGTCTGCATCCTACTAAGGATAAAGTTGATGCTATTTGTAAGGCTCCTGCACCTACTAATGTCACTCAGCTTCAAGTATATCTAGGCTTGCTTAATTTCTACAGGAAATTTCTACCAAATGCTGCTGCTACTACATTGGAATCACTAAATAAATTACTCAGGAAAGACACTAAATGGAGTTGGGGTAAAGAGGAACAGTCTAGTTTTCAATAGTCAAAGGAGCTCTTACTCAATTCTCATGTTTTAGTGCATTTTGATCCTAAACTACCTATAGTTGTAACTGCTCATAGCAGCTCATATGGCATTGGAGCAGTACTTTCTCATAATATTAACTGGAAGAAAGACCTATTTCTTTTGTTTCCCGCACTCTAAATACAGCAGAGAGGAATTATTCACAAGTAGAACGTGAAGCATTAGCCCTAATCTTCGCAGTAAAAAAGTTTCATTTTTACTTGTGGGGTCAGCAGTTTACCCTAGTGACTGATCATAAACCGTTGTTAGGGTTGTTTGCTCCTAATAAACAAATTCCTATCTTGGCTGCAGATAGGAATTTCTAGGGACAACACCAGTTACAGCTATGATTATTGCTCAGTGGAGTAAATTTGATCCTATTTTGTCTCATGTTTATCGGATGGTCTCTAGTGGTTGGCCTATGAAGGTGGACAGTTCTTACCAACCTTTCCACCAAAGACGCACAGAGTTGTCGATTCAGGATGGATGTGTCCTTTGGGGGTCTCGGGTACTTATCCCAGACCTTAGCAAGTCTCTTTTGCTTAAAGAACTTCATTCCGATCATATGGGTGCTACTCGTATGAAGGAACTGGCCCAGGGCCGGATTAAGACCTTTAGAGGCCCTAAGCACTTAAAAGATTTTGGTGCCCCATATATATGTAATTCAAAATACAGGGTGGGGCACGGGAACCAAGTGTTTTTGGAATAATCAGGAAAATGATATTTATTTTTGTAAAGAAAATATATTGGTAGAACAACATTCGTAAGAACATAGCATTTCATGTCATAATAATAATGTACCGAAAATTATATCTGGCATATGATGTCCTTGGCCGTCGACGCATTGTTGAAGGCGTTTACGAAAATTGGCCTCCACTCTTCCCAGCAGGTCTCTGTTGATTTGGATGATTTGTTGACGGATCGCTTCCTTCAATGCATCTAATGTACGGGGCTTGTCCTCGTAGACACGTGACTTGAGGTACCCCCATAGAAAGAAGTCACATGTGGACAAGTCAGGGGACCGAGGGGGCCATGCAATATCACCAAATCTCGAAATGAGATGGTTGGGAAACAGGGGGCGAAGAACAGCCATTGACGCTCTGGCGGTGTGTGGCGTGGCCCCATCTTGCTGAAACCACAAATGTCGACGAGCAATACGCCTTCTTCGTAACTCAGGGATGAAAAAGGTGTTCACCATCTCAATGTAACGCCCAGATGTTATGGTAACGGTAACCCCATTTTGTTCGAAGAAATAGGGACCGATGACGCCAAACTTTCCCACCGCGCACCAAACTGTAACCTTAGGGCTATGCAGCGGTTTTTCATGGAGTTGTCGCGGATTTTCAGCAGCCCAATACCGACAGTTTTGATTGTTGACGGCCCCATTAAGGTGGAAATGGGCTTCATCACTCATTACCACCATCATGTTTTCATTCTGCTCATAAAGTGTAAGCATTTCCTGTGCAAAATTCAGTCGTTGGGGGCAATCGTTTACATTCAATTCCTGCACCATCGCTAACTTGTATGGGTGAAAATGTAATTCTTCATGCAAAATCCGTCTAACAGTACGATTGCTGATTCCGAGTGCAGCTGAATGTCTCCGAGCAGAGCGGCCTGGGCTTTGCAACATCGCTTGTCTGACCCTTTCAACGTTCTCTGGAGTACGCACAGTGCGTTGCGGCCCCTTCGGTTTTGTTTTCATTATTGAGCCTCCTGTTCGAAGATTGTTAACCCAACGTAAGATTGTGTCACGAGCGGGAACAGAGTCATTTCGATGAATGTTGAATCTGCGGCGAAACGCACGCTGAACTGCTGTCACTGACTCGCCACTCCTAACAAAATGATCATACGCGAACATGCGGTGTTCTAACGTCCACTGCTCCATGATGGCACCTGAAAGATAAAGGTGAGTGTTAGTTAAAGTTAAATGCTATGAACCCAGGAATGGAATGCTACCTACCGCACGCCCCTCCCATTCCATTCCTAATGGCCGATTACTAGCTATTCAAAAAACACTTGATTCCCGTGCCCCACCCTGTATAAACAAAAATAAACCATAAAATAAAATTTTATTTTTTTGAAATGAAACAAAACTTACAGTAAGATGGAAAATAATGTTTATTTTTGTATACTTCCACTTCATTTATATTTGAAAAGTTTTCTCCTACTTTTTTTAATTGCAAAGTCTTTGATCAGATCCTCAAAACTAATCTTACGTAACACATCTGCTTCTATACTTAGTAGAGATAAGGCATCCAGCCTGCCTTGTTGCATAGTTGTTCTGTTGGTATTTTTAATATACTTCAACTGAGAAAATGAACGCTCAGCTGAGCAATTTGTGACCATTAATGTTAAAAATATACGAAAGGCAATTTCTACATTTGGGAAGGCACACTCAATATTGTCTTCTACAATTATTTTATAAAGTTCAGCATGACTGAATCTTGTTTTTACATTTACTATAGCACACGAAAATATTTAATCTATATGTATTTTTAATATGGCGCTCAAAGATTTGATATAAACAAAATAATAACGCAAAGCGTAAAGTGTGTGATTACAACGAAATATATTTATTCTCTCAAAAGGGTTGTTGTTCACTACAAATTCAAACAATGAAAAAAAAAAAATACTATATATGAATATATATAATTCAGTTTTCAACAGCTTATAGGCTATAAGCCGCGATTATAATAGTATAATAAATCCATGGTAAATCCGACAATGGAAAATTTCTGTGGTGCCCCCCTTCCCTTGATGCCCTAAGCACGGGCTTATTTTGCTTAATGGTTAATCCGGCCCTGAACTGGCCCGAAGTTATTTTTGGTGGCCCGGACTGGATAGTGACATCATTTCGCTTGTGAATTCATGCTCTCGGTGTTTGGGGTTACGTGATACTCCTAAAAAGGGTTTTCTACATCCCTGGGAATGGCCTTCCCATCTATGGCACAGAATTCATATTGATTATGCGGGTCCCATCAATCACCACTATCTTCTAGTCATTGTCGATGCTTATTCTAAATGGGTAGAGGTTCTTCCTACTACATCTATGTCTTCATCCTCTACTATTCGTCTGTTGCGTTCTATTTTTGCCAGATTTGGCCTTCCAGTTGTTTTGGTTTCTGATAATTGGCCCAAGTTTTACTAGTTCTGATTTTTCTACGTTTTTGTCTTCCAATGGTATTCGCCATGTTTGTACTGCTCCCTACCACCCATCTTCAAATGGCTTGGCTGAGAACATGGTCCATTCTGTTAAGTCTGCTTTGCTTCATGCAAAGGGGGAGGGAATTCGGGTTGCTTTGGATCGCTTTCTCATGAAATACAGGTTGACACCCCATTCTACTACGGGTGTTGCACCGTCCGAGTTGATGTTTGGCCGTCGTATTCGCTGTGTTTTGGATCTTGTGCGTCCTCATGATTCTATTTGTCAGAGTTTACAGTCGGCAAGAGCGGCAAAAACGTGCCTTTGAATCTAAGACTCCTAGGACGCTAGAGCTGCTACCTCAAAATAAGGTCATGATTCGCAATTACTCTCAGGGTCCCACTCCCAAGTGGGTACCAGCTATAGTTAGAAGGCAGACTGGTCCTGTTTCTTACAGATGTGTAACTGAAGATAGTCAAATTTAGAATCGACATCAGGATCAGATTCTACTTCATTCTATGCCTTCCGCTACCCCTATTGTTCCTCCTACTCTAGAGCGTACACCTATTCCTACTACTCCAGAGAGTACCACTACTATTCCAACCAAAATGGAAACACAATCCTCTCTGTCACCTGTGGCTGAGCCAGAGGAATCTACTGCACTTGGAGTTCGTCGTTCTACCAAGGTTAAAAAAGCCCCGGAACGTCTGAATTGTAAGGGAGGAGTGTGGTGGATTGGTGTGACTAAAAGTCTGCAGATCGACACACCAAAAAAACACCTTAATAATAAAAACTAATATTGATCTGGCAGCACTGGTTTTGACGGATTAGGGCGGATATGCAGCGATGATGTTTTGGGATGATCATTAGCATTGCGATTATGGATGTAGTGTTGATTGTCGTTGTACTATTGTGAACTACTAGCCTATCTAGATATACTGATATAGCTATTGACTAACTAATAGACTGACAACTGCTAGACTAACGATTATTACTGGCTATCTAGAATATTGTTTGGAACTGTTGTTCTATACTTGAGGTGAGTCTATAATTATTTCATTGTGTAACTTAATTCTGGTTATTGTACTGTATCTGTATATAGTGTGTGAACCATAGCATTATCTACCGGTCACTACAAGAATGACCCCATATAATCCCCAGGGAAATGGTTTAGTTGAGAGATATAACGAAATTATATGGAAAGGAGTAAATTTAGCTTTGGCTTCAAGAAAACTCCCTGTTGGCTGTTGGGAAACGGTTTTGCCCAATGTACTACACAGCATACGATCTCTTTTATGTACTTCTACAAACTGCACCCCTCATGAGAGATTATTTAATTATCAGCGTCGATCTACAAATGGCCATTCCATACCTACTATTGAAAAATTTATTATTTAGCTTTTATTTTATTTAGCTTGAGAGAGATTATTTTGATTTAGGTGTAGTATTAAGGTTAAGTTTACTTTAAATAGACTCGGTAATTATAGAAATAATGGCCTATTTAGACACTGTCAACACAGCTACAGACTTTTTCACTGTAGGTTGCAGTGGTTTTCAGGTTAAATTTGGTCAGCAGCCAGATTACTAACTATGGTGAAGCTAAATTCATCAAAATTAATTTAGACTTACCAAAAATGAAGTTGCCAGTTGAACGTTACCCTTTCAGTTTCTAACTGATTCATAAGTTTCATTTAGTTTCCAGGTTTTTAATTTTCGTTGTTAAGTTTTAGGTTATTATTTAACACACTGCTAGGTTATTTATTTGTAGGGGCTATTTCCCAGACCTAGGGTTTGCAAGTTAAGTTAGGCTAGGGCTGGATTGCCCTTAAGTTTTTGGTTTTAAAGGTTTAAGGTTTAGAAGGTTTTATTTAAGTTAAGTTAGGGCTATATTGCCTTTAGGTTTTAATAGGGGCTATAACAGCCATTTAATTATTGAGTTAGGGCCGTTGTAGCCCGGTTCGAGTTTCGTCTAGGTACCTAGTTTTTCTCTTACCTTAGTTATTTTCTTTAACTTACTTACACCTAGTTCTGATAGGCCTCTATTTAGTTAAACATGGTTTTTGATTAATTGCAGTGGTTATTAATTAAGGATAAGGTTTAATTAAAGGTTATTAGGTTAGAAGGTTGACTCAGTTTCCCGGTTTGGGTAACCACGAGCATTTTAAATTTTGTTGAGAAAAAAGGGCCCGCTTCATGCGGTCAAAAATTTTCAAGACTGGCCAAAGCTCCATTTGTCTTTGTCCCAGAAACTTTTTTTTTCCTTCTTTTTGTTAATTAGGGAAACCCAACTTCACTAGTTGGTTAGAAACGAGGGTTTTTATTTTTATTTATTTGGTTTATATTTTATTTGGAAATATATGCGGTTATTTCTAACCACTTTTTTCAACATTCCCCCCAAGGGGAAAAATTTACCCAGAATTGTATTCTTGGGAAATTTTATTTATTTATTTTGATGAATGAAAATGACATGCTCTACAGAAAAGTTCCTTTTAGGTGAAATATGAAAATGAAAGCGTCTTTTCTGTAGAACGTTAGTCCTAAGTTATTGCTAAATTGTGCAATCGGGTGTTGACGGTGGCTTGATTGTCTGAAATCAAAACCTTTGGAAGGGAGTAGTTTAAGGACAAATGGTAAAGTTCTCTTAAAAAGATTTTTTTAGGTTAGGTAGGGTAGGTAGGTTAGGTATTTTAGGTTAAGTAGGGTAGGGTAGGGTAGGTTGGTTTGGTAGGGTAGGTAGGGTAGGGTAGGTTGGTTTGGTAGGGTAGGTAGGGTAGGTTAGGTTGGTTTGGGTAGGTTAGGTTGGTTTAGTAGGGTAGGTAGGGTAGGTTGGTTTGGTAGGGTAGGTAGGGTAGGGTAGGTTGGTTTGGTAGGGTAGGTAGGGTAGGGTAGGTTGGTTTGGTAGGGTAGGTAGGGTAGGGTAGGGTAGGTTGGTTTGGTAGGGTAGGTAGGGTAGGTTAGGTTGGTTTGGTAGGGTAGGGTAGGTTGGTTTGGTAGGGTAGGTAGGGTAGGGTAGGTTGGTTTGGTAGGGTAGGTAGGGTAGGGTAGGTTGGTTTGGTAGGGTAGGTAGGGTGGGTTAGGTTGGTTTGGTAAGTTAGGTTAGGGAGGTTTGGTAGGGTAGGTTGGTTTGGTAGGGTAGGTAGGGTAGGGTAGGTTGGTTTGGTAGGGTAGGTAGGGTGGGTTAGGTTGGTTTGGTAAGTTAGGTTAGGGAGGTTTGGTAGGGTAGGTTGGTTTGGTAGGGTAGGTTGGTTTGTGTTGTTGGTTCAGCCAGGTTAGGCTAGGTTTGCTTAGGTTGTTTTAGGTTCAGCCAGGTTAGGCTAGGTTTGCTTAGGTTGTTTTAGGTTTAGCCAGGTTAGGCTAGGTTTGCTTAGGTTGTTTTAGGTTTAGGCTAGGCTTGTTTTTTAGGTTCAGCCAGGTTAGGCTAGGTTTGTTTTTTTAGGTTGAGCCAGGTTAGGCTAGGTTTTTTTTTTTTTTTTTTAGGTTCAGCCAGGTTAGGCTAGGTTTGTTTGGGTTGTTTTAGGTTCAACCAGGTTAGGCTAGGTTTGTGTTTTAGGTTGTTTTAGGTTCAGCTAGGTTAGGCTGTTTGTTTTTTAGGTTTAGCCAGGTTAGGCTAGGTTTGTTTAGGTTGTTTTAGGTTCAGCCAGGTTAGGCTAGGTTTCTTTGGGTTGTTTTAGGTTCAGCCAGGTTAGGCTAGGTTTGTGTTTTAGGTTCAGCCAGGTTAGGCTAGGTTTGTTTTTTAGGTTCAGCCAGGTTAGGCTAGGTTTGTTTTTTAGGTTCAGCCAGATTAGGCTAGGTTTGTTTTTTAGGTTCAGCCAGGTTAGGCTAGGTTTGTTTTTTAGGTTCAGCCAGGTTAGGCTAGGTTTGTTTTTTTAGGTTTAGCCAGGTTAGGCTAGGTTTGTTTAGGTTGTTTTAGGTTCAGCCAGGTTAGGCTAGGTTTGCTTTTTAGGTTCAGCCAGGTTAGGCTAGGTTTGTTTTTTTAGGTTCAGCCAGGTTAGGCTAGGTTTGTTTTTTTAGGTTCAGCCAGGTTAGGCTAGGTTTGTGTTTTAGGTTGTTTTAGGTTCAGCCAGGTTAGGCTAGGTTTGTTTTTTAGGTTCAGCCAGGTTAGGCTAGGTTTGTTTTTTAGGTTCAGCCAGGTTAGGCTAGGTTTGTTTTTTAGGTTCAGCCAGGTTAGGCTAGGTTTGTTTTTTTAGGTTTAGCCAGGTTAGGCTAGGTTTGTTTTTTTAGGTTTAGCCAGGTTAGGCTAGGTTTGTTTTTTTAGGTTTAGCCAGGTTAGGCTAGGTTTGTTTTTTAGGTTTAGCCAGGTTAGGCTAGGTTTGTTTAGGTTGTTTTAGGTTCAGCCAGGTTAGGCTAGGTTTGCTTTTTAGGTTTAGCCAGGTTAGGCTAGGTTTGTTTAGGTTGTGTAAAAAATTTAATTCACTGGATTTAAAACTATTGTATCAGAAATAAAACAAAAAAAGGGTAACTAACTTCTCGACTGCCCACCCGGGGGCGCCATATTGAAAAATTTATTATTTAGCTTTTATTTTATTTAGCTTGAGAGAGATTATTTTGATTTAGGTGTAGTATTAAGGTTAAGTTTACTTTAAATAGACTCGGTAATTATAGAAATAATAATGGCCTATTTAGACACTGTCAACACAGCTACAGACTT
Organism: Bathynomus jamesi; assembly: GCA_023014485.1. Taxonomy (NCBI): domain Eukaryota; kingdom Metazoa; phylum Arthropoda; class Malacostraca; order Isopoda; family Cirolanidae; genus Bathynomus; species Bathynomus jamesi. Next base: position 165,577 of record JAJOZX010007924.1, read on the forward strand.
TTTCACTGTAGGTTGCAGTGGTTTTCAGGTTAAATTTGGTCAGCAGCCAGATTACTAACTATGGTGAAGCTAAATTCATCAAAATTAATTTAGACTTACCAAAAATGAAGTTGCCAGTTGAACGTTACCCTTTCAGTTTCTAACTGATTCATAAGTTTCATTTAGTTTCCAGGTTTTTAATTTTCGTTGTTAAGTTTTAGGTTATTATTTAACACACTGCTAGGTTATTTATTTGTAGGGGCTATTTCCCAGACCTAGGGTTTGCAAGTTAAGTTAGGCTAGGGCTGGATTGCCCTTAAGTTTTTGGTTTTAAAGGTTTAAGGTTTAGAAGGTTTTATTTAAGTTAAGTTAGGGCTATATTGCCTTTAGGTTTTAATAGGGGCTATAACAGCCATTTAATTATTGAGTTAGGGCCGTTGTAGCCCGGTTCGAGTTTCGTCTAGGTACCTAGTTTTTCTCTTACCTTAGTTATTTTCTTTAACTTACTTACACCTAGTTCTGATAGGCCTCTATTTAGTTAAACATGGTTTTTGATTAATTGCAGTGGTTATTAATTAAGGATAAGGTTTAATTAAAGGTTATTAGGTTAGAAGGTTGACTCAGTTTCCCGGTTTGGGTAACCACGAGCATTTTAAATTTTGTTGAGAAAAAAGGGCCCGCTTCATGCGGTCAAAAATTTTCAAGACTGGCCAAAGCTCCATTTGTCTTTGTCCCAGAAACTTTTTTTTTCCTTCTTTTTGTTAATTAGGGAAACCCAACTTCACTAGTTGGTTAGAAACGAGGGTTTTTATTTTTATTTATTTGGTTTATATTTTATTTGGAAATATATGCGGTTATTTCTAACCACTTTTTTCAACACCTACGTGGCTTACCGCCCCGGGTAAAGTATTATTGAAAAATTATACACGTCAGTCTAAATATGAGCCTCCAGTTGAAGTAGAACTCATTGAGGCTAATCCCGAATATGCTCATGTTCGTCTCGCGGGAGGCCGAGAGACTACTGTCTCGCTTAAGCACCTCGCCCCTGCTGGGGAATCTGAAACTCGTGAATATGAAAATACTAACGAAGGTGATGGTGTGTTAAACAACCATCCCCCGTCACCTACCATCCTGCCCTCAAATCCGTCACCCACCATTGCTCCCTCTAATCCCTCACCGGTCAACGCTCCTCAAACTTCAGTAGATGATGATAATCAAAATACAGAGTCCCCTATGACTGAGGTACGGCGATCAGGGCGTATTCGGTGTCCGCCTAGTTATTTTGAGAACTATATTGTTCAATCTAAGTAGGAGGGAAAAATGTAATATTATTTTGCAGGTTTATGATGACTTTATTAGAATGTTGTACCTAACTTCCTAAGTAAAATAATTTGTGTTTATATTCAATTCGATTAAACTGATGAATCTGATGATATCTGAATTAAACTGATGAGATGTGATATACTTTATTATATCAAGGTAATGATATTTTCTTTGATGTAATTAATCCTAATCTGCAGTATAAACAATTCATATAAATTCCCTATGTTTACTATATCTATAGTATTATTATTATTATTAGTATAACCTGCGTCATTGATTATATATATATATTTTGTGTACCATTTCAATTTATTTAAAAATTCATTCAAATAGTAGCTTTTTTGTTCATATCTAGCAATGCAAGCAGCCAGATATATGAAAATTTACGTTTTTCAGCTACATAATATTCAGCTACATAATAATCAAGTCGTGATCAGTCTTTCCTTGTGAACAGACGTGTTTTATCGAGTGTCCAGTGTTACCAATTGAATAAGTGGTTTTCGTTGAAGTGCCTTTAAAAAAAAACAGTGTTTGGTGCATTCGTAACTAAATTACTTCATATTACTAATCATTCATTAACGAATATATTTCATTTATTAACTTTATTCATTACTGTATTATTTGATTAAACCAAGGCTAGTGCACATGGCTTGCCTTGTTTGTTTCCCGACTCTATTACTAAACGAGGTTTCATAAGGCTCAAATTCCATTGGTTTGCCTTTTTTGTTTTTCAAATCTATCAGAAACGAGGTTTCATAAGGTTCATTTTCCCTTTCTTCGGGGGATCAAGTAGAGTGTGGTCACCCACCATGGGAGAAAGGAAAAACGGAAAGAAAAATGTCTGTCGAATAGCGCACAGATAAGTTTTATTAATACTTTTTCTTTTACAGAACTTTCGTCGGTAGCTTAATTATATATTCATTTAATATAAATTTGTGTCACAAGAACCTGTTTCTGCGTTTCAGGAACATTTTTGCGGGTTTGCGCAGGTGACGGCACAATAAGCACGCGGTAGACCTTCGTTGTAATTTATTAATTTCCAAACGCTCGTTTTTTTTTTGTTTTTTTTTTTTTAACTAATTAAGAGCATGGCACCCCCGTCAAGTACTTGCAGTCGCTGTGAAGGTAAATTTGCGGCTTACGCGTTTACAATGGCTAATAATAATGAACAGTTAGTTTGCAGGTGGTGCTCAAGCTTGGAAGTCCTGAGGAACGAGTTAGAACGTGAGAGGGAGGCCAGAGTGAGGCTTGAAGAAAGCGTGATGCTCCTAACGGCAAAATTAGAATCCCTTGAGACTCCAGTTACGACCCCTCCTGCCTCAGTTTCTATTAATATATAAATAGTACTAATAGCCCTCTCTCTTCCCCTAGTTCCCAACCCTTCGTTCGAGTGCGTAATGGAGCCCCATTGAGAAAACCTAAGACTTGTCTATCAGTAATAACAAACAATACGTTTTCTGTTTTAGGTTTCGAAGATGCTGATGAACCGGAAATACGACTCGTTGGCGATTCCATTGTTCGAGGGCAGCTCGAGGAATTCTGTAGGAGAAACCCTCGTCGTAGGCACCGTTACTGCTACCCTGGTGCAAGGTTGGAGGATATAACTAATAGTGTTGACCATTTTACAGACGGTACCTCTGTGGACACAACGCATGTTATTCATGTCGGTACTAATAACGTTTTAAATTCTAGATCAGAAGAACTGCTGGCTAGGTACAGGGACTTACTAGGGCAACCAAAGGAAAAACTAATAAGATTGTTTTAACAGGTATACTCCCCGAATTATCCAACGTAGCGATTTCTACAGCAAGGCGACCTATATCAACAATAACCTAAAGTCTCTTTGCCAACAGGGAGTGCATTTTGCGAATTTTTGGAACAGTTTCTACGGCAGGAGGGACTTGTTCCTCGGAGATAGACTTCATCTTAATGACGTTGGAGCTGCGCGTTTAGGAAGACTATTTCATAATACCGTCTCTTCTCTTCAGGCTGCCGTAATTTCCACAAATTTCCCCTGCGCTCGCGAAGGTGTCGCAATTACAAACAATTTGAAGGTTCTATCCTTAAATGCTCGTAGCCTACGAAATAAAATAAACGAATTTTTTTCTTTAATTGCTTGTAAAGACTGATTTAATTGCGATAAATGAATCGTGGCTTAGTACTGAAACACGTGACTTTGTAGGGGAGTATCAAATTAGAGTTATAGACTTTTTGTTAAAACCCGAATAGGTAGGCGAGGAGGCGGTGTTATGTTGTATATCAAAGATAATATTGCGAACGTTATAGAAGTAAAGCACACAATTCCAGAACGGATAGATTCGACTATGGCAGAACTTAAATTGAACGATTTCAAACTTCTTGTTACGGTTATATATAGGCCCCCTAATCAAACAGCTGATACGGACGAAGCGTTATATCGTGAACTAAAGAGAATAATAGGTAGTGAGCAGGCTTTAGTTATGGGTGACTTTAATTGCGCCAACGTGAATTACGATACAATGCAGGGAGACGCGGAAGGTAATCGTTTAATTAATTTTCTAGAGGATAGCTTTCTTATTCAAAAGGTTGGGGAACCTACGAGGTTGGACAGTATTTTAGATTTAATAATAACTACGGATGATAGGCTAATCACTGATCTTCAAGTAATAGAACCGTTAAGCAATAGCGATCACAATATGGTAGAGTTTGTCCTCTCAGTAAGTCACTCGAAACCAGCTAACTCGACTAAAATTCCTAACTTCAAACACGCAGACTTTTGTAAATTTCGAAATAAATTGTCACACGTCAATTGGGAAAACGTAATGGGGATCTCCAACGCAAAACTAATGTGGGAATCGTTTAAAACAATATTTAGGACTATAAATGAGGAATGTGTACCGTACAAAATTAAGCGTGCGAAAGTAAACAACAAGCCCTTGTGGTTTACTTCTAGAGTAGGAGACATTATAAAGAGTAGAGACAGGGCTTATAGGCTACATAAGTGCGATAAAGACAATTTGTGGTTACGAAACGACTACATATCTCTAAGGCGTGAAGCGAAAAGTGTGATAAAAAAGTCCAAACGCGAATTTGAAATCTCCATAGCTCGTGACGGTAAAGAAAACCCCAAGCGATTCTTTCAATACGTCAACAATAGAAATCCAGTAAAAAGTGTCTTGGGGCCGTTGAAAAATGTTAACGGAGATCTAGTTTCTGAAAAGGAAATGGCTACCTTGCTAAACCAATTTTTTACGTCAGTTTTTACTAAAGAAGATGTAACGAATATCCCTACGGTCATAGACATAATACCTCTTGATAATGGTAATATTTTGGATAATATTGGGGTTAGTGAGGGGGAAGTAATGCGTTATATTGATAAAATGAAAATGCGTAAATCACCGGGGCCGGATTCCATATATCCCATACAACTAAAACAATTAAAAGATAGCATTGTTGTGCCGCTAACAAAGATTTTTAATGCGTCTATTTCTGAGGGGTGCGTACCAGATAATTTCAAATTAGCAAACGTAATACCTATCTTTAAGAAAGGCGATAAAGGTACGGCGGGAAATTATAGGCCAATCAGTTTAACGTCTGTTGTAGGTAAGCTACTGGAATCAGTAATTAGGGATCGTATAGTCGAACACTTAGAATTGCATAACTTAGTTAGAAATACGCAGCACGGTTTTAGGCGAAACAAATCTTGCTTAACTAATCTTTTAGAATTTTTTCAAAGCGTGGTTGACGTTTACGATAGTCATCGGGCGGTTAATGTAATGTATTTAGATTTTCAAAAAGCGTTTGACACCGTGCCGCACAAAAGACTCATTGAAAAAAACTAAGGCTAATGGAATCAGGGGTGTAGTAATAAATTGGATAGAAGAGTGGTTGCGAGGTAGGAAACAGAGGGTGGTCGTTGATGGAGCGGAGTCGTGTTGGGCTAATTTAGCGAGTGGCGTTCCTCAGGGTTCTGTATTGGGCCACTTGCTTTTTCTTATATATATTAACGATTTAGATGTCGGCCTAGTCAGTACAGTTTCAAAGTTTGCGGATGACACGAAGCTGGGCGGTAGGGCGATTAATGACGAAGATAGAGGTAAAACCCAGGAAGATCTGAATAAAATTTTGCGTATAGTATGTCAGGGAAGGAATTAACAAGCGTAGAGCAGGAAAAAGATTTAGGAGTTATAGTCACTGGTGATTTAAAAGTAGCGAAACAAAGTACAGCAGCGATCAATAAAGCGAACAAAGTGTAAGGTTTTATAGCTCGGAATTTTGAGTACAAATTGCGCGATATTATAGTTCCTCTTCATAAATCATTAGTTAGACCCCATTTGGAGTATGCGGTCCAATTTTGGAATCCGCATATGCGCGAAGATATAGAGAAAATAGAAAGAGTTCAAAGACGAGCAACTAAGATGATTCCGTCGCTTAGGTCAAAGTCGTACGAGGATAGGCTTAAGGAGTTAAAATTGACTACACTCGAGACTAGAAGGCTAAGGGGTGATCTAATCCAGGTTTTCAAAATTATGAATGGGTTCGATAACGTAGATAGAGAGAGCTTTTTCGAAATATCTCAATATAATAGGACTAGAAATAACGGGTGTAAGTTGACAAGAAGGTTCGAGACAGCAGTTGCCAAAAACATTTTTACGAGTAGAATAGTAAATAGCTGGAATAGTTTGCCGGTAGAAGTAATTAGTAGCACGTCTATAAACATGTTTAAAAATCGATTAGACGCATATGTTGATAGATTGGGTATAGTTTAAGGTAGTAAAATTAAGGCTTTGTGGTTCGGAACCCACATAAAATTGTAGGTCCCCTCCACCACCACGGAGGACATGCACAATACATAATTACGAACACAGTTAGGCGGACCAGCCATGAGTGGATCCTAGAGTCTTCGTTGGTCTGAAACATTATAACATTATAACATTATAACACTAGTCGACAAAAAGAATCCTATCAATATTTCAGTTTTTACATTAAACTTTTCAAAATGTCAACATAACCAAAAACATTTTTGTGATGTCACAAAAATTTTAGATCCCCCTTCCCCTCTGTCACAAAAGGTCACAACTAAAAGCGTGACATCATTTATGGACGCCATCTAATGACTCTCCTACTACAAGTTCTCTAATAAGCTTCTGATCATTGGAAAGAACCAGATCTAAGATTGCTTGATCCCTAGTTGGTTTGTGTACAAATTCCGTTAGAAAACAATTATTATAGCAGTCATTGAAGAAGTTACCTTCCTTATTAGTTACGTCTAAAAGGCTCCAGTCTATATGAGGCAGGTTGAAATCTCTTATAATTAATGCTCTAGCACTACAACCTTTACTTATTTCTTGAATCATACTTCACCAACTTTTTGTGTTTGGTTTGGGGGTCTGTAAAATGTACCTTTCCGAAAATACTCTTTTCCTGAAACACAAAAATTAACCCACATTGATTTATATATATATATATATATATATATATATATATATATATATACAGTATATACAGTATATATATATATACAGAGGGTGTTTCAGGAGGAAGGGTCAATACTTCGGGAGGTGATAGTATCGGTCATTCTGAAAAAAAGTTCATATGAGTATGTGTCTAATTCTGAATGGTTACGGAGATAGAGCTGTTTGAATCTACAAATACAAAAGCATTGTTAATGGTAATCAAGAAAGAGAAACCAATTACTGTTTCTAACATGTAATGTTTAAACATTGGCATTTTGAATGGTATCAGATACAGAAATGACAAATTTGTTACAGTTTACAATACGTTTTCGAAAATCCCACCGTCAACCTCAATGCACTTTGCAACTCGCGTGCGAAGATCGCGTGTTGTTCGTCTGAGTTGATCTTGACGTTCCTTTATGCGGGCAACAGCATCCAAAATGCGCGCGAGCAATTCGTCTCGTGTATCCACCTTTCTTTTGTAAACTTGACTTTTCATCCACCCCCACAAACAATAATCTAACGGAGAGAGGTCTGGAGACCTTGGTGGCCATTGAATGGGGCCACCACGGCCGATCCATCGACCAGGGAATGTTGATTTAGGTATTGTATCACCAGGCGGGTAGAATGTGGAGGAGCTCCGTCATGCTGAAAGTACATACCAGCGCGTGTAGCCAAAGGAACATCCTCCAATAGTCCTGGCAATTCATTTTGCAGAAATTCTAGGTAACTTTGTCCTGTAAGACGATTCTCTAAAGTAACAGGGCCAATCAGCTGATCATTGATGATACCGCACCACACATTGGCAGAGAAGCGATGTTGAAAATTTGTTTCCACAGTAGCATTTGGATTTTCGTCTGACCACCGATGAGAGTTACAAGTGTTGTTGATTCCGTCACAGATGAAAGTAGCTTCATCGGTGAAGAGTATTAATCGAAGCAATCAGCGATTAGCGTTTACCCAATGACAAAATTCCAGTCGCATGGCAGCGTCTCCTGGTTGAAGGTGTTGTACACGCTGTACATGACATGATATGGATGCAAGCCTTCCTCACGTAATGTTCGCCATACTCTTGTGTGTGGTACACCGAGACGTGTAGAAATTCTTCGTGAGCTAGTAGTAGGACTACGCTCTACCAACTGAAGAAAGTTTTCCACTTCATCCACATCTTGTTGACCTTCACGTTCAGATGAAACATGAGCGTTGGGAAGTGTACCAATCTCACGCAATGTGCTGAAAACTCTGGTAAACACTCTTCGATCCGGAATTCTGCGGTTCGGAAACCGTCGACGGTATTCTGCAACAGCAGCTGTTGCACTTCCATCGCAAAAACCGTAGACATACACCATATCTGCATATTCGGCATGTGTGAAGGTGTGTGGCATTCTTAACACTACTTCAAACATCAAACAATGTCACTCACAACAGTCAGCTGTCGATTGGCATATGTTACATGCTCACATTACAGCTTCCATGGTTCAAGGTTATACGGGAGGGAAGCGGGAGGAAGAGCTGCGCGCGCATCAGATTCAAACAGCTCTATCTCCGTAACCATTCAGAATTAGACACATGTTCATATGAACTTTTTTCTCACAATGACCAATACTCTCACCTCCCGAAGTATTGACCTTTCCTCCTGAAACACCCTGTATATATATATATATATATTATATATATATATATTATATATATATATATATATATATATATAATATATATATATATATATAATTATATATATATATATATATAACCTTACAACCTTACAAAGGTTCCGCGTGATGATTTCTCATTTCGCGAAGGTCAAGCTTGTCGCCCCTCCTCTCGAGTTGGCCTGGTGAAGTAGTGAGTTGGATTCTTGCGCTCTCCACCTCACATAGCCAGGTACGCCCGGCTCATCGGGGATTGTTCTGAGCCAGGCGTCTAGTCTTCTTTTGAAGATTTCCACTGCAACTCCCTTCGTGTTTCTTAGGTCTTTGGGCAACTGATTAAACAGTTTTGGTCCTCTCACTACAAAACTATTTTCTTTCAGGGTTAAGGATGTTCCCTGTCTCGCCTTCAATTTGGGAATACGACACAGTCTACCGCTTCTACTTTCCATCGTTGTTTGGGGAGTTATGGGATTCAGAGTAAGATTAGGGACTAGTTTCTCCATTATTTTCCAAGTGTAAATAATGGTGTATCTCTCTCTTCTCCTTTCCAGTGAATATAGGTCTAGTTCTCGTAACCTTTCCCAGTAATTTAGTTCTTTGCACCCATTGATCTTGGCTGTGAAGCTTCTTTGGATCCCCTCCAGCTGTCTAATGTCTTCTTTTTTATATGGGGATGTTAGGACCGAGCAGTATTCTAATTTGGGTATTATCAGGGTTTTCAGTAGAGGAATCATTACATTCCTATCCCTTCGTTTAAAAGTTCTCAATATCTGACCCGTTATTCTCTTTGCTCTGTTTACTGCTATCTTATTTTGTGTTTCAAATTTCGCATCATCTGTCATTACAACCCCTAAATCTTTTGCTCTGGAATTTCTCTGAATTTCCTGTCCATTTGGGGTATAATATTCCATGCACTTTAGGTCTTCTCTTTTTCCGTACCGTAATAGCTGAAATTTCTCGGTGTTAAACTTCATATTGTTGTCTTCAGTCCACTTGTAGATTTTGTTTATGTCGGTTTGTAGAGATCCTATGTCTTCTGGGTTTCTTATTTTTCTACTGATCTTTGTGTCATCCGCAAAGGATGTTACTGTGCTGTCTCTGTTAACGTCCTCATCTATGTCAGTTAGCATGATTATGAAGAGTAGTGGAGCTAATACTGTTCCTTGTGGTACTGAGCTGAGGACCTCTGATTCTGATGAAGATACTCCTTGTACTGTAACGACTTGCCTCCGCTCACTAAGGAAATTATATATCCATTTCCCTACTTTTCCTGTTATTCCCATATATTTCAGTTTATGTATTATGATTCCGTGGTCACACTTGTCGAACGCTTTAGCAAAGTCTGTGTATAGTACATCATAGTTTTCATTACTTTCAAGTGAATCAATAATGTTGTTGTAGTGTTCCATTAGTTGTGATAGGCATGATCTGCCCGATCGAAACCCGTGTTGGTTATCATTGAATTTTTTCTGAGTTTCCAAAAAGTCATACATTTTCTGTCTAACTATTCTTTCAAATATTTTAGTGAGATGAGATGTAAGCGACACTGGCCTATAGTTTTTGGCCTGGGATCGATCTCCTCCTTTATATATTGGGACTATGTTCGCGCTCTTCAGGATGCCCGGTATTTCTCCCGTGTCTAATGATCGTCTCCATATCCAGTATAGGGGCTCAGCGATTGCATTCTTGCAGTTTTTGATCAGTGTGGCATTCCATTTATCCGGTCCTGCCGCTGAGTGTGTTTTTAGTTTCCCTATGGCTTGTGTAATATCATCCGTCGTAAAGTCGAAATCCGTTATACTTTCCCTTGTGGTTCTTCTTCAAAGAACGCGTTTCTATCGCAAATCAATTTGTCAGTTTTTGGGATACTGAAAGATGATTCATACTGAGCTTTTAATATTTCAGATACTTCTGTTAGATCATCAGATAAATCACTGTTCTCATTTTTTAAAGGTCCGATAGTCGCTTGGTTTTTCGACTTTCTTTTTGCAAAATTATAGAAGTACTTTGAGTTAACCTTTATCGCTTCTATAGCCTCATCTTCTTCTTTTTCTGTATGCTTCTCGATTTGTTCCTGTATGACGACATCGATACTTTGTAGTTTATCATTTAATATTTTTCCGATGTTGTTATCTTTACAATTACTTAATTTTGCAGTCACTCTTTTTCTCTTTCGGAACAATGCCCTCTTTTGTCTTTCAAACCTGCTTCTCTTTCCTCTTTGTTGTATCTTTGGGACATGTTTTTCCACAATTTCTAACGTCTTCTCCTCTAACGTCATTAGCATCTCTTCCGTTGTCTTGGCCTCGAAAATGGTTTTCCAATCTATTACTTCCATGCTGGATGTCACATCTTCCCAGTTTATAGCTTTGGAGTGAAAATTAAAAATTTCGAATTTGCTTCGTTCTGTTGTGCGTGTTCTTTCCTTTCCTGTTGCCTTTATATTAGTTGTTATTTCAATGATATTGTGGTCTGATATCATAGTTGGGGAGATTTCTACATTATCAATTAGATTACTGTTGTTTGTGAATACCAAATCTAGGCAGTTGTTTTTTCTTGTGTTTTCTGTTATTTCTTGCGTTAACATAAATTCATCAGCTAAAGCTAGTAGCATTTTTACCTGCTCCTGGTCTTCTCGTGTGCCCCCCTTGTCCTGGTGGATACATATATTTTTTCCTATCCTTTTATATTTCATGAATGGGAAATTAAAATCACCACAGAGAAAAATATTTGGGGTTGGAGAGTGTAGATCTTTTACTAAGTTTCTTACCTCTGTAATGGAATCTGAAAATTTTGAGGTTGGCGTGTTTGGGGGTCTGTACATTACAATTAGTACCATATTTAATTTTTCAATTTTTGCTGCTACACATTCTACGTAGTTGTTTGAGGTACTTATAACCATTTCTGCTATGTGCCTTTCGCGTGTGTAAACAGCACATCCTCCTTTACGTCTCACTGTTCTGTCGGCTCGGAGGATGTTATAGTTGTCAATTTGTATTTCTTTTTTGTCAATACAGGACTCACAATTTTCACAGTTCGCTTGGCAGTCCTTTAGATGAGTTTCCGTGAGGCATGCAAAGTCTGCTCCGGCTTCTTGCATGAGTCCTTTCAGGTATGCAACTTTGTTCGTGGACTGGTTTGATTTAAGGCCCTGTATGTTGGCTAGGATTATTTTTATTTTTCTCTTTCTTTTCGCATACAGGTGGTTCCGCTTTGTTTTCCGATGGGGGTGCCGGTTTCGTTGCCTTGTGGTCCTCCGAGAATTTACCTCTTTTATCTTTGCCGGTACCTGTTGTCCCGATAACGCATGAAGTGTCTTTGTTCGTACCTTCTGTCCGGCTCTCGGATTTCTATATTTATATTTCTCAGCTGGTTTTGTAATTGCTGGAGAGTATTTAGCAGCTGAAATGTGTTGGCTGCGTCTAAAAAATTTCCACTCTTCTTTGATGTTCGTTTTTTCTGTTCCCTCTGTGCGTTCCTTTGAGGGTGGTGGTATCGGCATTTTTTTTGTATTTGCAACTCCCATATCTTTCATAAGTGTTGCAGACCGTAAGATGGTGGAACATGCATTTCTTATCAAACTTGCAATATCCACTTGTGTAATGCATTTTGCATAATGTGAGATGTGCATATATGCATTGCCCATCCCGATATCTGCAGTTTCCTTTCGCGTAGTATTTGCATACGATATTTTCTACGCTTCTGCTTTCTTTCTTATTATTTTCCAAGTTCTTAGTTTTGGCATTATCATTATTTTTCTTTGGCTGTTTATTTTCTACGTTTTTAGTTATTATCTTTTTATCATTTCGCTCGTTGGACCGTTTGTCTACTTCGCCACTTTTACTTATTTCTTTCCTTTCATCTATGTCTTCCTTCCGTATTACGTTGTTTATATCGTTATTTGTTATTAAATTGTTGTTCGTTATTATGCTGTTAATCGTTATTTCGTCTTCTCTCTCATCCACCCTGTTTTTCGTTGGGACCATTTCGGACACATGCGTCCCCATTATTTCATTCTTTTTTGTAACTTTCGAGTCTGCTATCTCCATTTCTTTAAAGACCGCGAAAGAATTTACAGTCTGTGTACATGCGCCACATAGAAATTTGATCCCCACGACTTGTTTCGCGTTCGAGACAAGAGTTATTTCCCGATCATTCCAATTCATGCAGTTAAAGTCGTTTAATCGTTGGCAGAAATCACACCTAATCGCTAGGCTTTCCGTTGTTACTAAATTGCACAAATTACAGATTAAGTGAGAATTTGGACCCATATCCATGATATTCCTTAATTAGCTTAAGAAGAAATACCCACACAAATTCTTTATTTATTTTTATTTTTATTTCTGTTTCTTTCCTTTCGATGGTCGAGGGTATTTCGAGGGTTTTCTGACCTTTGTGTTTTATGACCTTTTTCCTGCTTTGTTTCAAACTTTCTCGAATGCCAACCGTATTTCGTTTTGAATATATACGTTAAAATTGGTGATAAATTATGTAAACTATTGCACTTTCTTATTTTAATGAAATTCACTTTATAATTTATATGCACGGATTCACTGATACTTTATACACTTTCGGGTGCAAACAGAATAAACCGCCGAGTAGATTATTCCCTTCTAATTTGGGTGTTAAATAGAGAGAGCAAAACAACACGTCCATTCGCAAATCCACATGTTACACGGGTGCCTGCTCATCAAGAACGGTTCGCCGTCAATGTTTGAGCGGGTATCTTCCATAGCAAGTTGATTGGGCCGTACCTGCTGCCTGCCTGACTCGACGGGCGGGTTTATCGGCTATTTATTGAAGAAACGTTGCCGGAACTGCTGGAAGATGTTCCCGTGGCTATTTGTAGACGAATGTGGTTTCAACACAACGGGGCCCCAGCACACTCCAGCAACGATGTGCGGGATTATCTGAACGCCACTTTTGAGGACCGATGGATAGGCCGGGGTGGGCCCGTAGCCTGGCCACCGAGATCACCCGATTTAACATGCCTCGATTTCTTCCTGTGGGGACACATGAAGAACCTCGTGTACGAGATTCCCATTTACTCAGAAGAAGACCTCGTAGCAAGAATCGCTGTTGCCACTGGAACTGTTCCCGAAATGCCGGGAATCTTTCGACGTGTACATCGGTCAATGCTTCGACGCTGTCGGGCATGCATTGATGCTACCAGTCGCAACTTTCAACAACACCTTTAAATATGCCTTCTTTAAATAAACATGTTACGCGTACTATGTCCGATTTAAGAATGCCTGCGGCAAGCGCGAGTCTAGCCCACTTCACCTTTTAGCCAATTGCAGCGGTGCCCTCTCGCGCTGAATGGTGATGTCAGTGGACATACACTTATAGACGAAAAGGGTTTGTCTTGGTATTGCCTATCCCCCATTACAATTTGTACAGAAAGTTTTCAAACACCTATATATATATATATATATATATATATATATATATATATATATATATATATATATATAACAAAAATGTCTGAACTGCAAAATTATATATATATATATATATATATTCGTATATAACAAAAATGTCTGAACTGCAAAATTTTTATATATATATATATATATATATATATATATATATATATATTCGTATATAACAAAAATGTCTGAACTGCAAAATTAATTATATATATATATATATATATTATATATATATATATATACCTTACCTTACAACCTTACAAAGGTTCCACGTGATGATTTCTCATTTCGCGAAGGTCAAGCGTGTCGCCCCTCCTCTCGAGTTGGCCTGGTGAAGTAGTGAGTTGGATTCTTGCGCTCTCCACCTCACATAGCCAGGTACGCCCGGCTCATCGGGGATTGTTCTGAGCCAGGCGTCAAGTCTTCTTTTGAAGATTTCCACTGCAACTCCCTTCGTGTTTCTTAGGTCTTTGGGCAGCTGATTAAATAGTTTTGGTCCTCTCACTACAAAACTATTTTCTTTCAGGGTTAAGGATGTTCCCTGTCTCGCCTTCAATTTGGGAATACGACACAGTCTACCGTTTCTACCTTCCACCGTTGTTTGGGGAGTTATGGGATTCAGAGTAAGATTAGGGACTAGTTTCTCCATTATTTTCCAAGTGTAAATAATGGTGTATCTCTCTCTTCTCCTTTCCAGTGAATATAGGCTTAGTTCTCGTAACCTTTCCCAGTAATTTAGTTCTTTGCACCCATTGATCTTGGCTGTGAAACTTCTTTGAATCCCCTCCAGCTGTCTAATGTCTTCTTTTTATATGGGGATGTTAGGACCGAGCAGTATTCCAGTTTGGGTATTATCAGGGTTTTCAGTAGGGGGATCATTACATTCCTATCCCTTCGTTTAAAAGTTCTCAATATCAGACCCGTTATTCTCTTTGCTCTGTTTACTGCTATCTTATTTTGTGTTTCAAATTTCGCATCATCTGTCATTACAACCCCTAAATCTTTTGCTCTGGAATTTCTCTGGACTTCCTGTCCATTTGGGGTATAATATTCCATGGACTTTAGGTCTTCTCTTTTTCCGTACCGTAATAGCTGAAATTTCTCGGTGTTAAACTTCATATTGTTGTCTTCCGTCCACTTGTAAATTTTGTTTATGTCGGTTTGTAGAGATCCTATGTCTTCTGGTTTTCGTATTTTTCTACTGATCTTTGTGTCATCTGCAAAGGATGTTACTGTGCTGTCTCTGGTAACGTCCTCATCTATGTCAGTTAGCATGATTATGAAGAGTATATATATATATATATATTTTGCAGTTTAGGCATTTTTCTTATACACGAATCCTTCGGGTCGTACAAAATTACCGTACGTGTACAAATCTGTCTGGTGAATCTGTCGGCCAAAAAATTATCACATATTGTTTAGTATGAAACTTCAACAACTATAATAACAGAAGATTTGGAATTCATTGGCATTATTTTCCAATTAAATGAAAGTTTTTTTTATTTGTTGTTTATCCTTGGTTTTAGCCTTGGATTGAATTTTTTGTTTCTGTAACAGCATAGTTCGCAGGTGAGTGGGTCAAGAATAGTATGCTGACTTTCGAAATTAAGCGAAACTCACATTTACTCTTATCTTGAGCGCACAAGGCTGTTAGTGTTTAAAACCACTTGACAGTAGGCAATGATTACAATACTCTCGATGTTTGTGTAGGTTAAGCCACTCACGGCTGAAATATTGGTGAGCTCGGTATTCAGAGAATTATTAGGCCTCGATCGTCGCGGTGTGATGCCTAGACAACCCCCCCACCTCATCAAAATTAATTAGCTTCCTCTTCCCAGACTGCAAAATCTATTCCAATTTTCCTGCATGTCGCGAAAGGATTTTGCCCAAAAGATATTGCTCCCAACTTGTAAATGTAATATAACTTGGCAATATCCTATTTTGGCATCCCAAATTATTCAACCAACCAAAAATAAATGAATACAATTAATTTTTTACTATCAGTCCAGCCTCTGGAAACTGAAAATAAAGTTTACCATAAGACACTACATTTTTTTAAACAACTTTTATTAAGTACAATATGAAGACAAATGCCGATTAAAGCTATAAAATTAATGTTAAGAAATTATTTTTTTGAGCGATAAAATTGCGGATCACGTTTTTGGGGGTGATAAAATGGCTGATCCCACAAAGGTTAGGAAGGTACCACTAACAAAATTGGGGGGGTTTGACCTGAACTCATAATATTTTAGTGTCATGATGGTGTTGGTTTGCGATGGTTGTAATTATTCACTGTGTTTAGCTTCATGCAAGTTTTTTGATGATGAAGAGGCTGCATTTAATTTTTATGTAGAATACTGTGTATTGCTAAAAGAATTTATTTTCCCTAAGAAAAACAAGGAAGGTATTGTTTGTCGTAATAAGTATGTGTTCGATAAAAATGAAAAAGCATTTCGTTCGATATCTAGCAAGATACATATTCTGCTTGAAATATCAAGAACCCAAACAAAGGCTATACGCTTTTCATGTTGCAGCGGCTCAGCTCTACAAACCACATTAAAAAAGATATATATATATATATATATATATGATGCCCCGCAAGGGGGTTCTAAGCTCGTGCTCTTTGTGCTCGTTTGTACGTGCTTGTTCCTGGAGGTTTCACGTGCGCCCTCCCGGCCCTAGCACCCAAGGATGATGGGGCTCGACCCTGCAGTCCTTGTCATCCTTGGTCTTTTTCCACTTCGACTGTCCCCTCCACCCTTTCTTTTTCCTCTGTCTTTCCTCTCACTTTTTCTTTGTTTTTCCGCTGAGATATGCCCTTTAAATAGAGGCGAATCGGTTCTTCCTAAAAAAAAAAAAAAAAAAAAAAAAAAAAAAATATATATATATATGATGAATAAAACCACGAAGGAAAGGAAACACAAAATGGTGCTCAAGCGCTTTCATCTAATGACATCCTCAGGAACACTGAAGTACATAAAAAGGTTAAGCCTATATATAGGTTACAGAAAGAAAAAAAGAAAAAATAAATAACATACATACACACACACATATACATATATATATATATACATACATATCTATATATACAAATACATATCTATATATACAAATACATACATATATATACAATAAACAGAGAAGTAAAAATAAAAAATTAAAAAATTAAAAATTAAAACCTTAAAGGATTACCAGTGAGGCGTACAGATTTATAGGGAAAAATATCAATTTTTAGCACAAGATCAAATGGATTATAAAAATATAAATTTATACTGGAACTCTGCCCGGGTTTTAACACACTGCTGCCTATGGTCAGGTTTCGATATATAAAAAATAAAATGCAAATTAAAAGTTAATCGATTTTTAGCACAAGATCAAATAGATTATAAAAATACAAATTTATACTGGAACTCTGCCCGGGTTTTAACACACTGCTGCCTATGGTCAGGTTTCGATATATATAAAAAAAATAAATGCAAATTAAAAGTTAATAAAGTAGAAGACAAGTTTACCAAAGATTTAATGTTTTACCCTTATCTAAATCTGTTTTAAAGGAATTCAAAATAACAGGATCAAGTTGAAAAAGACCTTTGCTTATGTTGAAGTTATTTGAAAGTTGGATAATGGCAGACTCAAGAATATTTCTATTAACAATGTTGCTTGAATGGAATAAAACTGAAGCATTATTCCAATCAATACAGTGGGCTAACTCTGACAAATGGACAAAAAGGGCACTGGACAACTGTCCTGTTCTAACGGAATATTGATGCTGTTTTATACGTGTGTGCAAATCCTTTCCCGTCTGACCTATGTAAAAGGAATCACATTGTTTACAACCAATTTTATAGATAATGCCTGAATTATTGGTAGGGCTATTTTTTACTATGATATTTTTCACAATATTATTATATGAAAATACTACATTAATATCCAAAAGTTTAAGTACATTAGCAATGCCTAAAAAGCCCGGGAAAAATGGAAGTACTAAAATATTTTTTGACAAAGTACGAGTGTTAATATTGACACGATAGAAAGTTCGTTTTGCCTTGTTGAGACAAGATTCCATAAACGCAGATGGATAACACAAATCACTTCCAATACCGTTGATTTTTTCCAATTTGGCATCGATGTATTCCGGACTGGCGATCCTAAGGGCGCGGAGAAACATTGATGAAAATATGGCCTTCTTAGTGGGGGTATCATGTCCCGAGTAAAAGTGTACGTAGGACAAATTGTTTGTCGTTTTCCGATAGATACTAAACTTAAAACCTGGGCTTTCCCTATGTACACGCACATCCAAAAATGGGATTGTATTGTCTTGCTCAACTTCTAAAGTAAACTTAATGGAGGGGACTTGATCATTTAACTGAAGGAGGAAGCTATCCAGGTCACGATTCATGGCCAGATACATAAAATATCGTCGACGTACCGCAACCAAGGGATGCCAACCCCCAGGATTCTCGGAATATAGGTAATTTCGAAAAACTCCATATAAATATTGGAGAGGAGGGGCGATAAGGGGTTGCCCATAGCCATCCCAAAAACTTGTTGATAATACTCATTATTGAAAGTGAATTTACAGTCTTTGATGCAAAGCTTAATGAGTTCCAAAACAATGTGTGAAGGTAGTGGCAGGTCATACTTATGTAATTCTTGGGAGAGAAAGTCAAGCATATCATCAATCGGCACTTTTGTAAACAATGAACAAACATCAAAACTGATCAATTTATCGTTAGTTTCAGTACGTGCATTATTCAATTTTTCCGTAAGATCCATGGAATTTTTTACATGTGAATCAGAGATAGTTCCGAGAATGGGGGACAAGACTTTGACAAGCCATTTGGAGAGTTTATAAGTAATAGAGCCCACCGAGCTAATAATAGGGCGCATAGGGTTACCAGGTTTGTGGGTTTTAATAAGACCGTAAAGGTAGGGCATTTTATTTTTTTATATATATCGAAACCTGACCATAGGCAGCAGTGTGTTAAAACCCGGGCAGAGTTCTAGTATAAATTTGTATTTTTATAATCCATTTGATCTTGTGCTAAAAATCGATATTTTTCCCTACAAATCTGTACGCCTCACTGGTAATCCTTTAAGGTTTTAATTTTTAATTTTTTAATTTTTTATTTTTACTTCTCTGTTTATTGTATATATATGTATGTATTTGTATATATAGATATGTATGTATATATATATATATATGTATATGTGTGTGTGTATGTATGTTATTTATTTTTTCTTTTTTTCTTTCTGTAACCTATATATAGGCTTAACCTTTTTATGTACTTCAGTGTTCCTGAGGATGTCATTAGACGAAAGCGCTTGAGCACCATTTTGTGTTAACTTTCCTTCGTGGTTTTATTCATCATAAATATTTTTCACGTGTTACTTTCGTGAAATAATTTTCATATATATATATATATAATATATATATACATACATACATATATATATATATATATATATATATATATATATATATATATACATATATATACAGGGTGTTTGAAAACTTTCTGTACAAATTGTAATGGGGGATAGGCAATACCAAGACAAACCCTTTTCGTCTATAAGTGTATGTCCACTGACATCACCATTCAGCGCGAGAGGGCACCGCTGCAATTGGCTAAAAGGTGAAGTGGGCTAGACTCGCGCTTGCTGCAGGCATTCTTAAATCGGACATAGTACGCATAACATGTTTATTTAAAGAAGGCATATTTAAAGGTGGTGTTGAAAGTTGCGACTGGTAGTATCAATGCATGCCCGACAGCGTCGAAGCATTGACCGATGTACACGTCGAAAGATTCCCGGCATTTCGGGAACAGTTCCAGTGGCAACAGCGATTCTTGCTATGAGGTCTTCTTCTGAGTAAATGGGAGTCTCGTACACGAGGTTCTTCATGTGTCCCCACAGGAAGAAATCGAGGCATGTTAAATCGGGTGATCTCGGCGGCCAGGCTACGGGCCCACCCCGGCCTATCCATCGGTCCTCAAAAGTGGCGTTCAGATAATCCCGCACATCATTGCTGGAGTGTGTTGGGGCCCTGTTGTGTTGAAACCACATTCGTCTACAAATAGCCACAGGAACATCTTCCAGCAGTTCTGGCAACGTTTCTTCAAGAAATAGCCGATAAACCCACCCGTTGAGTCAGGCAGGCAGCAGGTACGGCCCAATCAACTTGCCATGGAAGATACCCGCTCAAACATTGACGGCGAACCGTTCTTGATGAGCATGCACCCGTGTAGCATGTGGATTTGCGTGCGCCCACACGTGAGAATTGTGCATGTTAAACACACCCTCACGTGTGAAACAGGCCTCATCTGAGAACAGCACATAAACCGGAAAATTAGGCTGCACCACTGTCTGGTGCAGAAACCTGCGTGCGAATTCCACACGAAGAGGGTAATCCCGAGGTTGTAATGCCTGGACTCTCTGACGATGAAACGGATGTAACTGTTGTTCATGCAACACACTCCAGACCAGGTCGTGGAGGTGGTGTTATGTTGTATATCAAAGATAATATTGCGAATGTTATAGAAGTAAAGCACTCAATTCCAGAACCGATAGATTCGACTATAGCAGAACTTAAATTGAACGATTTCAAACTTCTTGTTGCGGTTATATATAGGCCCCCAAATCAAACAGCTGCTATGGACGAAGCGTTATATCGTGAACTAAAGAGAATAATCGGTAGTGAGCAGGCTTTAGTTATGGGTGACTTTAATTGCGCCAACGTGAATTACGATACAATGCAGGGAGACGCGGAAGGTAATCGTTTAGTTAATTTTCTCGAGGATAGCTTTCTTATTCAAAAGGTTGGGGAACCTACGAGGTTGGACAGTATTTTAGATTTAGTAATAACTACGGATGATAGGCTAATTACTGATCTTCAAGTAATAGAACCGTTGAGCAATAGCGATCACAATATGGTAGAGTTTGTCCTCTCAGTAAGTCACTCGAAGCCAACTAACTCTACTAAAATTCCTAACTTCCAGCACGCAGACTTTAGTAAATTTCGAAATAAATTTTCACACGTCAATTGGGAAAATGTAATGGGGAACTCCAACGCAAAACTAATGTGGGAATCGTTTGCAACGGTATTTAGGACTATAAATGAGGAATGTGTACCGTACAAAATTAAGCGTGCGAAAGTAAACAACAAGCCCTTGTGGTTTACTTGTAGAGTAGGAGACATTATAAAGAGTAGAGATAGGGCTTATAGGCTATATAAGTGCGATAAAGATAATCTGTTGTTACGAAACAACTACATATCTCTAAGGCGTGAAGCTAAAAGTGTAATAAAAAAGTCAAAACGCGAATTTGAAATCTCCATAGCTCGTGACGGTAAAGAAAACCCCAAGCGATTCTTTCAATACGTCAATAATAGAAATCCAGTAAAAAGTGTCTTAGGTCCATTAAAAAATGTAAATGGAGATCTAGTCTCTGAAAACAAGGAAATGGCTACCTTGCTAAACGAATTTTTTACGTCAGTTTTTACTATAGAAGATGTAACGAATATCCCTACGGTCATAGACATAATACCTTTTGATAATGGTAATATTTTGGATATATGTCGTTAGTGAAGGGGAAGTAATGCGCTATATTGATAAAATGAAAATGCGTAAATCACCGGGTCCGGATTCCATATATCCCATACAACTAAAAGAATTAAAAGATAGCATTGTTGTGCCGCCAACAAAGATTTTTAATGCGTCTATTTCTGAGTGGTGCGTACCAGATAATTTCAAGTTAGCAAACGTAACACCTATCTTTAAGAAAGGCGATAAAGGTGCGGCGGGAAATTATAGGCCAATCAGTTTAACGTCTGTTGTAGGTAAGCTTTTGGAATCAATAATTAGGGATCGTATAGTCGAACACTTAGAATACCATAAACTTGTTAGAAATACGCAGCACGGATTTAGGCGAAACAAATCTTGCTTAACTAATCTTTTAGAATTTTTGCAAAGCGTGGTTGACGTTTACGATAGACATCGGGTGGTTGATGTAGTGTATTTAGATTTTCAAAAAGCGTTTGACACCGTGCCGCACAAAAGACTCATTGAAAAAACTAAGGCTCATGGAATCAGGGGTGTAGTAATAAATTGGCTAGAAGAGTGGTTGCGAGGCAGGAAACAGAGGGTGGTTGTTGATGGAGCGGAGTCGTGTTGGGCTAATGTAGCGAGTGGCGTTCCTCAGGGTTCTGTATTGGGCCCCTTGCTTTTTCTTATATATATTAACGATTTAGATGTCGGCCTAGTCAGTACAGTTTCAAAGTTTGCGGATGAAACGAATCTGGGTGGTAGGGCGATTAATGACGAAGATAGAGGTAAAATTCAGAAAGATCTGAATAAAATTGTTGATTGGTCAGTCACATGGCAAATGAGATTTAACGTTGATAAGTGCAAAATTTTGCATATAGGTTCGCGTAATGGTAAATTTGCGTATAGTATGTCAGGGAAAGATTTAACAAGCGTAGAGCAGGAAAAAGATTTAGGAGTTATAGTCACTGGTGATTTAAAAGTAGCGAAACAAAGTACAGCAGCGGTCAATAAGGCGAACAAAGTGTTAGGTTTTATAGCTCAAAATTTTGAGTACAAATCGCGCGATATTATAGTTCCACTTTATAAATCATTAGTTAGACCCCATTTGGAGTACGTGGTCCAATTTTGGAATCCGTATATGCGCAAAGATATAGACAAAATCGAAAGAGTTCAAAGATGAGCAACTAAGATGATTCCGTCGCTTAGGTCAAAGTCGTACGAGGATAGGCTTAAAGAGTTAAAATTGACTACACTCGAGACTAGGAGGTTAAGGGGTGATCTAATCCAGGTTTTCAAAATTATGAATGGGTTTGATAACAGATAGAGATAGCTTTTTCGAAATATCTCAATATAATAGGACTAGAAATAACGGGTGTAAGTTGACAAGTAGAAGGTTCGAGACAGCAGTTGCGAAAAACTTTTTTACGCATAGAATAGTAAATAGCTGGAATAGTTTGCCGGTAGAAGTAATTAGTAGCATGTCTATAAACATGTTTAAAAATCGATTAGACGCATATGTTGATAGAAAGGGTATAGTTTAAGGTAGTAAAATTAAGGCTTTCTGGGGATAGATCCCACAGCTCAACACAAGTGTTGTGGGATATAGGGAGGCAGCGTCTTGGGTTAGGGGATACTCTCTGTCCTTACACACCCCATTTAAAGAGATTCCTCTGCCGAGCGGTGCCCCCCATAGTACTGTGAGGTATTGAAAAACTCATGATCTTCACTTGCCACACAAACACCTTTAAATGGGAGACCCAAAATGGGTGCACACACATTTCTACATTACTGTACAGTCTTTACAGCCACACCTACTCTTTTTCTCGTAAGTGTATATATTGTAATGTATATGATTGTAAATTTTGACTTGGTCCGCTATCGATATGGACCGTGACTTGATGGATACCGTAATGAAATTGACTGGATTCTTTGGATCCGATATATTTGCATGTCCTTTATAAATAGATATAGAGTGTAACATATTTGTGGATAGTAGTCTATTATGACTTGATCCTCTGGATCAGAGATTCTATCTTTAGTTTTAAATTGATAATTAATTAGTTTTAAATTGATAATTATTTAGTTTCGTAAAAATTGGTCGTTGCCAATTTACCGGCAGTTTTTACATAAATTTCTTATGTTCTTGTGGTTCGGAACCCACGTAAAATTGTAGGTCCCCTCCGCCACCACGGAGGACATACACAATACACAAACACAGTTAGGTAGACCAGCCATGAGTGGATCCTAGGGTCTTTGTTGGTCTGAAACATTATAACATTATAACAAATCGCCGTAGGATTTCTTCTTCCATGTCAGGAGTGTGCATGTTTCTCTCCCGACCAGTGTCATGCGTGTTTGCATGGAATATTCCAGTTTCTTGCAGTCGCCGATGCAAATGCGCAAATGTTTGGTGGTTTGGCACATGTCTGTTTGGGAAGCGCTATCGGTACAACCTCACAGCAGCTCTTCCATTTCCATTGGCAGCCCCATACAACATATGCATGTCAGCCATCTCAGCAGTCGTGAAGCGCTCCATGTTACGCATACTACGTCTGATTTAAGAATGCCCGCGGCAACTGCGAGTCTTGCCCACTTCACCTTTTAGCCAATTGCAGCGGCACCCTCTCGCGCCGAATGGTGACATCAGCGGACATACACTTATAG
The DNA here is from genome assembly GCA_023014485.1 of Bathynomus jamesi. Classification (NCBI taxonomy): domain Eukaryota; kingdom Metazoa; phylum Arthropoda; class Malacostraca; order Isopoda; family Cirolanidae; genus Bathynomus; species Bathynomus jamesi. The sequence continues at coordinate 189,606 of JAJOZX010007924.1, forward strand.
ACAAAAAGGGTTTGTCTTGGTATTGCCTATCCCCCATTACAATTTGTACAGAAAGTTTTCAAACACCCTGTATATATATATATATATATTATATATATATATATATATATACACACACAGGTAAGAGTAGTACCTAAAATTAGGTTAGGTTAATATAGTTTTACGGTATATATAATATATACAGTGAATATATACAGTGTTTGTTTTACTATATATGGGTAATTCCAGGACAAATAGACAAATGAAAGTGCCAAATGTACACTCCACCATCTCCAAAATTCCTGAAACTTGGTGTGAGGGTTGGTTTTGGTCCAAATTATAAAAATCTGAATTTTTTTGAAAATTGGTCAAGTTGGTCAAATTTTATGGCTTGACCAAATTTTGGTCAAATGAAAAAAACCAATAATTTTCAAACGTAAATATCTCAGCTGCTAGTTGTGGTAGCGTAATGTCTTAAATGATAAAATATGTAAAATTAACTGTAGTTTCTAAATATATCATTTTTGTAGAGTAACAAAAATAAAATTATGATTTTTTGGAAAAAATGTCAATTTTTTTTTTTTTTTTTTTGCAATTTGTCAACGAAGATATCATTTTTTGTAAAAAAGACCAGGAATAAATGTTTATTTGATGTATGTACACCATAATAAGTAATAAAAAGTCAGCTTATAGTTTATTATAAGGCTCAAAACTGAGTTTGAAATTAAGTAATATTTTTTTTTTCAGATGATGAAGATTTATTACAGACTTGTTGGTCCCAAAAAAGATAATTTTCAATTCATATAAAAAATACATGTAGATAAACCAAAGGAGAAAAAATCTCTTAAAATATATGTACAATTTGTACATACATAACCTCTCTTATATTTAGGGATAGAATATATTGACAATAATAATGTTTAATTTATAAAGCGCTTATTAGAGTATAAAATACTCTTCCTAATACTACACGTACACAAGTCTTTGAGAATGAATTAAGAGACAGTATTCTCATCCAGTGAATCCGAATTTTAGACACTAATATAATAATAAGAAAAAAGAATTTGAAAAGATTTTTATAACTATTAAGTAGATACACAAATCTTAGATAAAAATTTTAGAAATATAATATAGACAATCTTAAATAGTATACATTCGATAGAATTTATTTTATCTTCTTTGAAAAGTTATTTAATTCTTGAAGCGGAAAAATGTATTGTATTCTTGTTCCTCCTCGTAAACTTGCTTCAATACTCCCAAATATATTTTCTGTTGGAACGTGACAAACATCATCTTGCGCAGGAAAAATGTATGAGGGACATACGCCCGAAGGATGGAGAAATTTTATCAGAAAATCATATTCACAGTCAAAGGACTGGACTAATCCGAGCCATAGTTTATTTATTTTCATACATACAACCCACAAAAGAGCCTGTTTCAATTTCACGTTGACAGTAAGTATTATGTTCTTGATCCGAAGCAGAAACTCTAATGAGCTCTCTTATTTCGACTGACTGTGCAGAGAGTGGATAAACCTTCAACGAATTCTTGGAAATTGGGATGAAGCGATGTAATTGTTGAGTACCTTTGATAGAAGTAATAGGTTCACTCAGACGTTTTTGCAAAGAAAGCTCTACATCTACAACTTCTGCCTCAGAGACGTAAAAAAAGTCAATAGCGGTTAGGAATTCTTGAGAGCAGAAATTGTAGAAGTCCTCAGCTGTTAAGATTTGATGGTCGAGAGGCCGTCGTAAGCTTTTTCTGGCGACTGCTCTTTTTACCATTCTGCCAATACCGTCGCAGGCATTCTTCCCGTGGGATGTCGCGAAAAAATTCCACTCAGCATGAATTTTGAAGTCTTCGAAATGATGGCATAAATTTAGAAAATTTGTTTTATTCTTATACTGAGCCGCGCATCCATCTGTGAAATAATGAATTTTAGTTAGGTTTGAATTTTGTTGTTGGATGCACAGGATTAATTTTTTGAGAAAACTATGAACCAGAATTGTATCATGCCTGCGATGGTGTGAAACGAAGCAGTAACTTTTGCAAATTAGTTTTCCTGCATTGTTTTTGGAATAATAAACGAATGGGTGCAATGTACATTGTGAGTTCTCCCAATGAAACCCCTGGGCACAATCTTGTACGATGAATGAGAAGTTTTCTGCGAAATTGCCCACCAAAACACCTTCATTTTCGGGCAGAGTTTCTTTTAGATTTTTGAAGTAACTCGACTGACATTTATTTGTGAAGTGGTGTCTTGTCAGTTGTGCAATTTTTTTGGTGAGCGATTCCACATATTCCTCTGGAGTTTCGGTGATATCTTTTAACATACAGTGATCGATGGACACCCATTGTTTATATTTTATCTCTTCCATCGCCATGAAGTCCAAACTTTCCAAATAATTTTTGATTCTGACCTCTCGCTGGCATCTTTTGCATCGGTGCATCATACAATCTTCATTGTCCATGCCGCAGACGGATAAAGACATTAATTTTTTGTAGTCTAAATCTTTAATGCCTAATGCTGATATTTGTAGTTTCGGATTTTGGTGATGTGTACATACACAGACACTGTGAGTTCTGCTTTGTCCCGCAAGGACGCACCATGATGGTCGAAGATGAGCAAAGGTACTAAAGCCTATTTTGGGATTTTCATCATTTTTTGCATATTCAGCATATAACTTTCAAGTTACACAATACCAGTCTTTTTTGTTTTTTTATTTTTTCACCCTCTTCATTTATTGCAAACTTATAATCTTTGATTCCCAGGCACATCCTACTATATTCGTCATTTTCATAAAACTCCTGAATGATTTTTTTAATTTCAGCTGTGACGACCTTCCCTTTCGTCATGTTTGGAATGTTAGGAAGAATCCCAAACTGTTTTTGTTTTGAAAATTGCGGCTCTTACGCACCATATACTTTGTTGCTCCAAAGAAGTCAGCAGTTTTTTCAATGGGATAGGGATACAATGATAGTATTTGTAACCTAAGATTGCGATTGTTACTTGCTTGAAATTTCTCCTTTAATTCTTTCATAACCTTTTGATACCTGAAATAGTGTATTTGACATTAAGTTTAGTATATTTTTAATTAAACTTTTCATAAAATATATGTGTATGTATTATATCATCTGATTATAAAAATGTAAACAGATAAAACTTAATTTAATATATACTTCGATGACTGTATTAAATTTAATTTAAAATGTCAAATTTCAATAACTATGTCCAAAAAGTGGTCTTGCCTCTCTAAATCATCTTCCAAACAACTTTTTTTGGACGGACCAGCTTCAGAATAGTCAATAGGAGCCCCATGAGCAGCTTCAAAACTTCGTTTAACCTTTTCCGTTGTTGATCTGAATTTCGTAGAAGCCTTTATCTGTTTTTGTCCCGGCTTCAATCCAGCTGTAAAATAAATTCATAAATTTAGGTTGCGTGAAATAATCAAATATCAAATATTTTGTATATATGTATTCAAGTGCTGATGCTAATATTTAAAAACAGAAAACTACGAATTTGGCATTAAGAAACAAATGTTATGAACAGAGTCTCTATTGTTTTATTACCTGTTTTAATAGGGCTTTCATCAAATAAAGGTAAAATATTGTCGCTGAGCAAATCTTTATTGAATTGCCTGTCTTGAATGACAATTTCTTCCAATGGTGGTGGATTTGTGGAATCGCTACTACTTCGCTCCATAGATTCGTTAAGTCTGTCTGGCTCAGGTATTGACGCAGGTTCCGGCTCTCTGGATGAACGTTGAACAATGAACATGTTCTAATACAATTGGCTTCTTTTTAATTGTGACATAGCAATTGCTGCATAGTAATTGATTTTCTTCCAAAATTCCATAGCTTGCAGCTGCCATGGCAGAGTTTACTTTTTTGATGTTACAGAAAATTCTTATTGAGTGTTTTTTCATAGGATTGCAACAAAATTTTGTGTTTTGAGGCATTTTAAGGGTTAGGTAAATTTACGTATACTAGAAAATTAGGTATATTGTATACTGAAAATCTGGAAAGAAAGCAAAAAAATTATTAAAATTTGGAGGATTTTTTTTTTTTTTCATTTTTTTTTCATAATAATCGTCGATAAGGTGACTTTTTATTGCTTATTATGGTGTACATACATCAAATAAACATTTTTTATTCCTGGTCTTTTTTTAAAAAAAATGATATCTTTGCTGCCAAATCGCAAAAAAAAAAAAAACTTTTTCCAAAAAATCATAATTTTATTTTTGTTACCCTAAAAAAATGATACATATTTAGAAACTACAGTTAATTTTACATATTTTATTGTTTAAGTCTTACTACACTACCACAATTAGGAGCTGAGATATTTACGTTTGAAAATTATTGGTTTTTTCATTTGACCAAAATTTGGTCAAGCCATAAAATTTGACCAACTTGACCAATTTTCAAAAAAATTTAGAAATTTGTAATTTGGAACTAAACCAACCCTCACACCAAGTTTCATGAATTTTGAAGAGGTGATTGTGTACTTCATTTGTCTATTTCTCGTAGAATTACCCTATTAGGCTATTACATCAAGTTGATTCATAATTACACAAGTTTTTTCAACTCATTTTCTGGGAAAACATATTGAATATACATTGTTCCTGGCTTTAAAGTTTGTGTGCTTAATAAACCTAAAATTTTATCTCTTGGTATGTGGCATGTATCTCTAATTTGTGGAAAGCATCCTGATGGGTGCAAAAAGCTAACCTCAAAGTAGTCAAATTCCTCATTATAGGAATGTACAAATCCCAACCATTTCTGATCATTGTAAGTACAAACTATGTACTCTCCTATTTTTGGATTAACTTCAACATTATCTTCACCCAGAAAAGCTTTGCTTATAATCCTCACCTCACCAACTTCATCAGAAGATAATTCAAATGTTTTTGTTATTTGCATTAATAGGTACACATCTGTGGAATTTTTGTGTTCCTGTTAGCCGCATACTTTTTTCATATCTGTCACTTAAAATTTTTTTCATAGCTTCAATTTCTTCAGAATTTATAAAAAAAAAAAATGGTGCTACTATAGCGTGATTCCTACCTCGATTCAGCGGTCTACCTTTTAATTATAGCTTCTTACCTTGTTTACTAATTGCTTGTTTACATTCCAATGTCCATCGCCCTTGACGATTGGTTAGGTTTAGTCATGATATTTTCGTTAGTTTTAACGAAAATATCGTGACTAAACCTAACCAATCGTAGGTAGACCACATACTATAGTAGCACTGAAACTATTTTTTAAATAAATAAAACTGAATAATAAATAGCATTTTAGATTTATTTTTTCATTTATACCTTGGATAGGAATCACACACTACAGTACTATAGTTTCGAACCAAAACGGGTAGGAATCACCCTATAGTATCGAAGTCACCGGTAGGAATCATGCTATAGTAGCACCAAAAAAATTATGCTGTCACTTATATTGTTTGAACAAAATTCAAAATGTCTTCTGGTGTTAATATTTGATTTGCGAATGTTCTCTGCATACTCACTCTGGCTACAGATCTTTTCACTGTACCCCCAATCCCATCACAAGTGCTCTTACCATGGCTTGTGGCAAAGAAATGCCACTCACATTCCAGCCCAAAATCATCATCATATTTACAAATGTTAACAAAGTTGAAATGATTTTTATATTGTCCTGCACATCCGTCAGTAAAATAATGTAATTTTTTGTTATGAAGGTGGGATTTTCTAATAATGGGTATGAGTGTATTTAAAAAAGTGTAAACCATTGTAGTGTTATGTTTTGTATTTGGAGATAAAAAACAATAACTTGAATGTTTTGTTTCATTACTTTCTGGTTCCTTATAATATAACACAAAGGGATGCACTGTGCATTGGGTATTTTCCTAATGAAAACCTTGGGGTACATCCTGTAGTACAAATGAGTAGTTTTCTGAAAAGTCACCAAGAACTACTGCTGTATGGCTATTTAAATTATTTTTAAAGTTTTTTAGAAATGCACTCTGATTCTTTGCTATAAAGTGATGATGTGTCAATTTGACAATTTTTGCGCTTAATGAATTTATAAAATCATCTACAGATTCTGTTTTTTCAACCATATTGTATCGATCTGTAGTAACCCATTGTTTATATTTTATTTCCTCACATTCAGGATTGTTAACGCTGAAAAATGAGCAAAAAATTCTGGTGCTTTCCTGTTAACAGGAATACCCAACCGCCTGCCATCATCTGGACTCGTATCTTGCGGAATTCATGTGGCGGTAGCGTACCAAAAGCAGCGACGTTTTTTCTGCGATTTTAGATGACATAAAGACACTTTAGCTCCCTACTAACTGATTATCGCTTACATATTAACTGGTTTCATTTAAATGATTAATAAATTCGGTACTTACATATTATTGGGACTACCAAACTGTTTATGATGTATTTTTGCTCTCATCATTTTCGTTTAAACTAACGAAAATATCACAACTTAACCTAACCAATTATCAAAGATGTACAGTTGACCTAACCGGGCATTTTCCGTTATATTAACCTGCTAGGTTCCCCGCAAGGGGGTTCTAAGCTCGTGCTCTTTGTGCTCATTTGTACGCGCTTGTTCCTGGAGGTTTCACGTGCGCCCTCCCGGCCCTAGCACCTAAGGATGATGGGGGCTCGACCCTGCAGTCCTTGTCATCCTTGGTCTTTTTCCACTTCGACTGTCCCCTCTGCCCTTTCTTTTTCCTCTGTCTTTCCTCTCACTTTTTCTTTGTTTTTCCGCTGAGATATGCCCTTTTAAATAGAGGCGAATCGGTTCTTCCCGAACTTAAAAAAAAAAAAAATTAACCTGTTAGGTCAATTGAATGCCCGGTTAGGTCAATTGAATGCCCGGTTAGGTCAATTGAATGCCCGGTTAGGTGAACTGTACGCCCTTGATGATTGGTTAGGTTAAGTTGTGATATTTTTGTTAGTTTAAACGAAAATGACGAGAGCAAAAATACATAACAAACAGTTTGGTGGCAGGCAGTTGGGTATTCACGTTAACAGGAAAGCACCAAAATTCTTAATACCTTGTTCTTTTGGACAGAGATTACATATTTGCATCATGCAATTCCTGTTGTTGACATCACACACTGCTTTCTCCATAAGAGTTGTGTATTCCAACCCTTTGACACCCAAAGCTGAGAATTGTATTTTGGCATTCTGGTGGTATGTACATACACACACAGAATGGGTACCAGCAGCTCCAGCTAAAACACAATGTCTGGGGGCGAAGGCTGGCAAAATTAGAGAAGCCAATTCGGGGACGATGTGGATTATTTTTATAGAGACTAAAAGCTTCTTCAGATTCATTAACACCAGTCTTTTCTGCACAGATTCTTTATACCCACTTTCATTTCTGATACTCAGGCAGTCTTTTGTACCTGGGCACAAATGACTAATTTCATCTGATTTGAAAAACTTCTGAACAGAATCTTTAGTACGGTACCTTTAGTTATTACTTTTCTTTTTGACATGGGTTCAATTTCAGGAATAATTCAGTCTTTGTTTTATGTTTCTGCTTTTCTTAACTAAATATTCAGTTGTCTGAAGTAACTGAAATAGATTTATAGTTTTTGATATGGTAGATGGAGATAATATCAATATTTTGAGTTTCCTCTCATAACTGTCAGTAGAATAGAAAGCTTCAACCAGTTCATTCATGAGATGAATCATTGACCTGAAACAAATTCATGAATGTTTAATAGCTATAAACAAAACATTACATGTGCATATTAAATTTTGTGGATTATAATATTGATTTCAAGTGTAACAAAATGAGCATTCTTTGAGATAGTCAAATTAAACCAAAAATTATTTTGTGACCAAATTAATTCCAAATGATTTAATGGGCCCATTGATCTCCAATCTTTAGGGAGTTGTGCTTCTAGTTTCTACTATCAAAGGTGAATACCTACATTTTGTTTTTATGCTTCAGTTTTAGTTTAGGTATATTCCTACTTAATAATAGCGTATCATTTTAAAATTCAACATTTTAGTTTCATGATCCAACTTTGTAGCTTCTGATGGGCTTCGGATCTCAATTTCTAAATTGTTTCTAGCTTTCATTTCAAAGAACGACGTGCTTTTTCTATTGTTTGAAATAGCTTTTGCTTCTTTTCTTGAGGAACCCAAACCATCCGAAATTTTTGAATTAATAAATATTTGACTCCATTTGATATATATGGACAATAATAATTAATATGTCAACATATTAATTTCATAAGTTTAATAAGTTTAATAAATTTAATATGTCAACATATTAATTTCTAATTTTTTCAGCAACTGCTGAAAAACTGTCTTGCAAGTAAATGCATTATAAATAAATAATAAATAAAAAAATTATAAATATAAAAAGTACCTATCATTAAATACTTACGCTTCTTCACTGGAGTCACAGCAAGACTTTCTAGAACTTGAGAAACCTCTTCTTTGGCATTACTTGATATACTTGGATCATATTCATTGCTTTCTGAAATAACATTCTCAGAAGACTGATTGTGATCAGACTCTTCACTTTCTGACGTTGATAGCAACTCTGGTCTCTGGGTCAATAATTTTCCACGGTTGCTACATAGTACAGTAAAATGCCTGTTAGCGGTCATGCCTAAAAAGTGGCCAAAATGTTTAGTCCCAATTTAGCATCAATTGTTTCTATGCTATGAAAAGGCGAGTAATACGACCACACCTCTAGTCCGTATTGTGGTTGGTTGGCTGGTCCTGCAATGACGTGACAGTACATCAAATATGGGCAATCACAGAAAGCCATGTGTGCAGTGTCGATGACAGAGTCTCTGCTAAGCTAAAACGTAGATAGAGATAGCTTTTTCGAAATATCTCAATATAATAGGACTAGAAATAACGGGTGTAAGTTGACAAGTAGAAGGTTCGAGACAGCAGTTGCGAAAAACTTTTTTACGCACAGAATAGTAAATAGCTGGAATAGTTTGCCGGTAGAAGTAATAGTAGCACGTCTATAACATGTTTAAGAATCGATTGGACGGCATGTTGATAGAAAGGGTATAGTTTAAGGTAGTAAAATTAAGGCTTTGTGGGGATAGATCCCACAGCTCAACACAAGTGTTGTGGGATATAGGAGGCAGCGTCTTGGGCTAGGGGATAATCTCTGTCCTTACACACCCCATTTAAAGAGATTCCTCTGCCGAGCGGTGCCCCCCATAGTACTGTGAGGTATTGAAAACTCATGATCTTCTTGCCCCACAAACACCTTTAAATGGAGGACCCAAAATGGGTGCACACACATTTCTACATTACTGTGCAGTCTTTACAGCCACACCTACACTTTTCCTCGTAAGTGTATATATTGTAATGTATATGGTTGTAATTGACTTGGTCCGCAATCGATATGAACCGTGACTTGATGGATACCGTAATGAAATTGACTGGATTCTTTGGATCTGATATATTTGCATGTCCGTTATAAATAGATATAGAGTGTAAACATATGTGGATAGTAGTCTATTATGACTTGGCTCAATCTGGACCGAGAGATTCTATCTTTAGT
>JAJOZX010007925.1:0-77500 GCA_023014485.1 Bathynomus jamesi
TTATATATTATATATATATATAATATATATATATATATATAATATATATATATATATTATATATATATAATGAGGTAGACAAATATTTGGTCACGATGTACCAACAGTGTACTGGCCAACATCATCAGCCAACGTTAACGCACATAAGCGCAAGGTAGAAAGCACACCTTTTAATTAAAGTGCGAGACATTAGACATTTGCTTCTCGGAGAAATCGTTGTTTTTCCTTTTTCCTTCCAAACAGTAAATTTTAAGAAATAACAAACATTGAAATACTTCTCAAAACTCATCTTATGATGAACAGTCTCTCTCTCTCTCTCTCTCTCTCATATATATATATATATATATATATAATATATATATATATATTATATATATATAATGTGTGTGTGGTATAAGAGTCACCTTCGGTGAAATATATTATTTATTGTATTAATAACATGAATTGATAAAATAAGTATTATAAATTACATTTTTTGTAATAATTTTAAAAACGTAAACGACTGTTAATTGGACTGTTTATTTTATTTGGCTCCTAAGCTTTAGGCTTTACTGGGCTCACAGATTAATTAGAAGGTAACGTATGAATTCCTAGCCAATTATATTATGATTAAGTCGCTGTTTCACTATGCCTGAAAACAGGCTGGGAAAATGTCGTGTGTGTTTATGCATTCCTGAAACCAAGAGAGCAAGTGAGCAACATGTTCGCATTCCCAGTTCCATTTCGTTATATTTTCATTCAAGTGACCGCGTGATTCGTCCAAACCAGTCGGCTTTATTCAGTCTTTTCTCGTCAGGCGCGAATCCGTGGCTTCCTTACGACCAGGTCTCAACTCAAGCGCCCGTTTTCAGACACCTGAAAAAGGCGTTTATGTGCGACTTTTTCCAAATATAGTGTAAACAGTGACTGAGTAATATAGAAATTGTGAATAAGTAGTACTATTTTTACAATGTTAATTTTAAGAACTACATATTCCAAATACTGAAAATTTCTGTATGGTTCAAAATTGCAGCTGTACTACGGTTATGAACAGTTATAACTACGGTTATATGAGAACAAACCCAAACCGATCGTCACTCTTGGTGCACACACACACACACACAAATATATATATTATATTTATATATGCCTCACTACACATATTTGTATCTTACACACAAGCTTTTCAAAATTTAAAACAAAATGGCATCGACCTCAGAAGCATCGGAGTCCGCTGGGGAGGGGACTTCTGCAACATTGGTGGCCTTTCCTCAAATTTTCAATCTTTTGAACACCACCTCACCTCTTCCTCACTGAAACAAAGGTGTCTGGGACAACTGACAGCAATCCCTTTTCTATACCCTCCTACTTTTTCAATACCGAATTTCATCAAAGGTGGATGTTTCGTATATGTACGCAACGACCTAATTTGCTCTTGTATTCCTGAACTTGAATCCTCCGAATTCTACACCCTCTGGCTTCGGCTTACATACCAATCTCAAACTAAATACATCTTCTCTCTCAACCTTTCTCATAACTCTTTTGATAATCCAAAACTCTTTGACTACCTTACTTCCAAAGTGGAATACATTCTATCCCACTCTCCTTTTGCCGAAATCTTCATTTTAGGAAATTTCACTGTTCACCACCACCTTTGGCTTTCCTACTATTTCAATGACATCCCTGGTGAACTAGCTGCTACTTTTCTACCCTGAATGACCTAAATCAGATTGTACAACACCCAACTCGTGTCCCTGATCGCCATGGAGATAGGTCCAACATTCTGGATTTCTCACCACTGATTCTTCTTCCGACTCAAACTTTACTGTCGCTATTATAACAAACACTGCTGTTCTGAAATCTCTAACTGCATTCCTCCTCCTTTAAGGAGAGCACGCAGTGCCCGACTTTCGACATATTCTCATTCCTTTTCTGTCCAACTGTCTAACGCAAGGGTTAATCGGTATTTTCAATCTTCAATCTACTGAACCTGTCAACTCTGGAACAATCTTCCACACTCACTCTTTCCCCCTGTCTATGACCTCCAATCTTTTAAACGCAGAGTGTCTAGGTATCTCGAAAACGTTCGACTTTGAGTTTCTCTCTCTTTTTTCCTCTATTGGGGGAGGGGGCGTTCACTTTTGGTCCCTCACTCTTGGTCCCTCCTTCCTTCCTATATATATACAGTATATATATATATATATATATATATATATATATATTAGGGTGTGACAGTTGCCCCAACTTTGTCCTACAATGCTGTTCAAAATTTTGTTGTTGCATATTGACATAAAAAATACCCACGTGCAATTTTTTGAAGATTCGTGCATATTCGAGTGAGCACCAGCAATTTGAAAAATAGCGATTTTGCTTATACGGCATACGCGCCTATATATGAGATTACACAACCATCATAAGGGATATTAACACAAATCATTTGCCTGTCTTAATTAAAAGCTGTTATCACTAACACAAAAAAGTTAATCATTCTTATTCTCTCATGGTACATTAAGGGGTTTTATCATATATTCACAAGGTATTATTTCTCTAGAGCAAGAAACCATGATTTTTGTTCGGAAACAGATGATCGTTTGCGCTGATTAGGAACGCGGAGTCTGTCATTTTCAACTACTTGAAGGACTTCTTGAAAGCGCTCCTCATCCCTGGCAAAGTTTTACACCACCCTCTGCAGCCTCATTGACGACCTGAAGCTTGTCCACAACCCGTTTCATGTTCAGGTAGTCGTCATGATCCGCCCATTCACTGGCTGGACTGTGGAGAAACTGATAGGGCATGCCTAAAATGGTGAAGAACCGGCTTGAGTCAGGCCCAATTAGGTCCACCAGGGCAGTGCCACTTTCTGGGACAGGGGGAAGATATGGCTTTCCATAGCCCCCATGATTGAGCCCCACTCTCTTAGTAACTTCAGTGCCTTCATGGCAAAGAAGGGCCTTCCTCATCTCCTCTTTGTCCTTTCTTGTACTTGGGACGAGAACAAAGCCAGTGGGGCCAGCTCCTCAGTTAGGTACCAAGTGTGTCTACCGAGTGCCACACGTGCTTTGTCAACTATTGTGGCGTCATATGGGGCAAATTCAGCCAAGGTTTCGACCAAATTCAAGTCATTCAGTGGCGCACTTGCTGGAACGGGGCAAACAATCCACCATGGGACATAAACAGCGACTGTGAACACAGCAAACCGTTCTAACTTGCTGATTTGACTTTTAGTCACAACCTCGGCTTTGGGAAACTGCTCTTTGATCTGGCCTGACAAAAGAACAATCTTGAGGGTATAGAGCAGTTTAGCCATCCACCTTGCTTTGTGAAGTGCGCCGGGGTAGACCATTGTGAAGTTCACTGGCTCGGATCCTTTAGTTACAAGCAGCAGACAAAGCTCTACCAGCTCCTTGTAGTCGCCACGTGTAAATGGTTGGGCTAGAGATTCACGGAAGAAGTCAGCCATCTCCTGCTGGCGCTCCTCAAACACTCCAGGCATTGCGGGGTAGTAGTATTTATTTTTTTCATTGTACGCCAGTTGAGAGAAATGGTTCTTGAACCTAGAAATGCAATTATTGGGATTATTGTATTTCGTACTAATCTATAATATTGTTTTAGGGGTATTAAGATTGATATGATCGATCATTTGCTTGGTTTTAGTATATCTTTTAAGTCTAATAAAAGAAATTCACTAAATTTGTTCATTAGATAATAATATTCCTTGTTATTTTGTAAAGCTTATGACTCACCTCTGGAAAACCATTATGTTTGGACTTGAAGAGCCCTCCACTTTCAAGCAATCCCAGCAAACACCTAGGATGACTTCGCCCACATGCCTGCGACAGGCGCACCAGAATACGGCACGCTCTAATTCCTTTTGGAGGGAGACGCAAGCAGCTGTTTTTTGTCCTGAAAAAAAAATGTAATTGTAGTTTAAGGCCACCATTTCAGGCACGTGTTTTTTGCAGATTTCTGTTAAATCATTCACTGTATTTTGGTATTAATGTGATAAATTCACGCTGTTTGAAATAGGTTTACCTGTATTGGATGTTGTGTCAAAAACCATACCAACGACATTCTGTTCACACTCCCAATCGACCAGAAGTTGTTTGGTTGCTGTTGATATCAAGTCTCCTTGAACCAGGCCAGCTTTTTGAGTCAAATGCAGAAGAGGTGGGACTCCAAGAAGCTTTGTGCCATTGACACCAGACACAAGAATGGGCAGGCGGTCATCAGTGCCTTTGGAATCCAGCGTGTCCATAAGTTTACCATCCCAGTGCACCAGTACTTTGTCTGATGGTTGCCATTCATCCATGATTTTTAAACATTTCTGACACGATGGAAGCTCGGTATTGGTGGGCCGTCCTTGCATTTAGACTCAGCTTTGATGTATCTCCACCACATGCAGATACAAGGGAGTACACAATTGCACTCAGCTGGGTCGGCGAGATGTTGTTTCGAACACTGCTTGAAACAAGTTCTGCCGACTTCAGAATATCATGGGGCACAAAAATTGAAACTCCCTCTTTCACTGTTCTCCGATGTTTTCTCTTTGGTTCAGCAGTGCTGGCCTCATCAATGTCATCGTCCTCATCAGAGCTAATAGGTGAATCAATATCAGCCTGTACATTCTCAGCATGATCACATTGCTCTCTCTCTTGTCGCTTCTCTTCTCGCATCTGCCTTTTCTGTCGCTTCTGAACCTTTTCTGTGAGTACTTTGTTTACCCCCAGAGTAGGTAGCTACTCTCACTTAGCATGCTTTTCATAAAGAGTATGTCAGTATCGATGGCATCTTGTTCGGCCTGAGTTTTCCCCTTTTCGCAGCCGCCATGTCTTTCAACACTGTGTTCTTATAAAATTTCATCGTCAGGCTCAATTCTGATTTAAACTTCATAATTCCAGGATCATCAGCCCGTCTTCTATCCTCATTCTTTTTCATAAGCATCATGTAGTCTTTGTCATAGTAAGTTTTAATCACTCGGCCAATATTGTTCCTGCCTGTAATGGTCGGGACATTCGCCTTCTGGTAATGCAAAAGCACATTGTCAATGGTGGCAGATAAAGCCTGGTCCCAATACATATCCCGAAGGTTTGCTAACAGACATAGTAAGACATGCCTATTAGTTGGCAGTTTGCAGCCCTTTATTTCCTTTTCTTCTTCTCGGGGTACGGTGCCCAATAACATTCTGACACTCATCATCTTGCCGTGTATCCATGATTAAATTCTCTATTCACAACATCAATCACTGTCAAGGGAAAAGAAAAGAGCATCATTAAAATTAAATGCAATAAAATAATACGTGGAAAATTTGTGGGTCAGCGTTCCAGACCCGGAAATGAAAATCTGATAAAATGTGCTATTTTCACACTTATTTATGAAGTTCATAAGCTGAAATAGCAATACTTGCTGGTACGACGGTGCTAGCTCGAACATGCACCGATCTCCAAGAAAATTTACAGGGGTGTTTCCTAGATAAATACACAACACTAAAACTTTGAACAGCATTGTAGGACCATTTTTTGGTTTTTGGAGGGCAACGGTCACACCCTAATATATATATATATATATATATATATATATACCTTATTAAAATTGCTAACAAGACCGCGTGGTGATGGGGTGTATAAATTAGGGTTTTTACCCCTCAAACCTATAGTGTTGCATAGGGATGGAAAATAACCGAAAAGTGTAAAACCAGTTTTCACCGTCGCTATATTCTTAAAGCCGGTTTTTACTGGTTTTCACCGATGGGATTCTGTATGCTTTTTAGGGAGGTAAATGATCAAAATATTAAACAGAAATAAGGTTTTAATTGATTCAATCAAGTATGTGTAACATTTGAATTAAAAAGTTTATTATCGAACTTGGTTTTTTAAATAACATTTGAGAAAACAAAGAGCATTAAGTGTCTGATATGACATTCTTGATCGAATCTTTGTGACGAATAAACCAGCAGCTGGAAACACTCTCTCGGACTCTACGCTGGTGGCTTTTATTGTAAGCAACGCCTCGTACATTCGATCCAAATTTTCGCTTCTATTCAAAGTAGCTTCAAAATATTTGAATTCATTGTTTACGTCAAAGGTCTCAGAAGAATCTTTCTTGGGTTTTATTTTCAGTTTGTTCATCTCACACGTACTCGTTCATAAGTTGATCGTCATCATTTACTTCACGACCTGAGCTGCATTGTGAATCTTCGAGTTTCGAAGCAATTGATTGGACTTGGTCGTCTGTTTCTGAAATCTGGCAAGCTTCTGGAAAAAGCCTCTTAAATGTATGATCCGCATACTTCTTAAGTGCTTGTCTTGAAGGAAAGAGGAATGGTGCTGATGATTCATTTTTCAAGACCTCGGGATTGTGGAGAAAACTCAGCAAGGCGACAGCTTCTTTTTGTCTTCTCGATGAGTAGCGATCAATGAGACACTGACGTAGCTCAAAAGCTAAAGGATTGTTTTTGCTTTCAAATTTATCCAAAATGAACTTCATGGAAGATTCAGCTTTGAGCAAATTTGCATCTTCGGAACAGAGTTCCTTCAAAACAATTTCCAGTGGACGAAGCGTGTCAAAGAGGCTCTTTAGAGCATTCCATTCTTCATCTGAAATCGTCTCTGTTGAGCGTATCACTCTGAGGGCCTTTGGAATGCAATTTTTGAGTTTCAAAAATCTTTCAATCATGGCCAAAAGACTGTTCCACCTCGTTCTACAGTCAAGGATAAGCTTCATTTCCCTTCCATTAAATTCATCTTTGACAAAATCCCGCAATCTCTCATTTTTCAAAAGAGACTTTCGAAATACGCGGCAGATTTTTCTCACCTTATTTATTACTTTTAAGTAATCTTCTCGAAGTTTTGGAAGAACAATTACGTCATCTATGTCGGACTCAAAAATTGTATCAGTGCATAAAATTTCACACTCATCTTCGCTTAACTCATGTGCAGAGTGTTCATCTTCTTCGATGGCTTCATCTTCAGGGGTAGGGTCACCTTCCCCTTCAACTGAATTTTCAGCAGTTTTTGAATACAAGATATCCGAAACCGCGAGATGTGTAGCATGTGCAATGCATTGCTGGTGATCAGGTACTATTTCTCTTCCAAATTTGACCATTACTGAGGCACCGTCGGTGGTGCAACCCACGATATGCTTATGTAGGTCCAAGCCAAAGTCTTTCAATCTTTCTAACGATTGCAATAGTTTTGGTGCTATCGAGAGAACCATTTATTTTCATGAGACCAAGAAACCAATGTTGATTTTCATCATGAACATTAATATTAATATATCTTTGGTTTTGCAAAGATGTATAGTCTACTGTCTAGGGTGACAATAAAAATCGAAAGTTGGAGTTTTTTATTGGCCATTTGTTCAATGCTGCTACTACATGAGAAAACAATGTACTGTAAATATTAGGTCATTCAGATAATATTTAAGGGTGTCTCAATTGAGGTAAATAATTCTCCTTATAACACAAATTAATTGTTCATTACCTAGTAAAAATAAATTAATATTTTTTTAATTAATGTAAATAAACGTTAGTTTTAGTTCATAAAGTTTAAGTGCAGGCGTACTCCAATCGTAATAAGTAATTAAAAAAAATATTAATGAATAAGGAGAATTATTTACCTCACTTGAGACACCCTTAAATATTATCTGAATGACCTAATATTTACAGTACAGTACATTGTTTTCTCATGTAGTAGCAGCATTGAACAAATGGCCAATAAAAAACTCCAACTTTCGATTTTTATTGTCTTTCGATTTTTCTTGTCTCACCTGATTCTTGAAGTAGTTGACCAATTCATGTTTCTTTTTCTCATAAAAACTAAGCACCATTTTTCTGACACCATTATGGGAAGTTGGATGAGGCTTGTCGTATTTTATCTTTCTTAGGCTTTCTTGAATGAATTCACTTTTAGCAATTGAATGGAAACTCAGTCCATCTACACACGCAAGTTTCGAAATTTCCTCTCCTATGGACTTTTTTTGCACAAACTCTTCCACTGTTCTTTGTTTCTTCAATGGATGATTAATCTGGTCGATATTTATGCCATGAATATTTTTCATGTGGGATGATAAACTTGAAGTAGAACCTCCACAACACTTTAAAACTTTGTGACATGTCATACACTCTGCTTCTCTTACGAGTGAAATGATACCAAGCATTTGATTTCTTTGACATGATGGAGTATTAAATCTTAGAATCTTAACTGATGAATGTGCAATCATTCACATAACATTCAAGACTGAAGCATCAATTATTTACACTTATAAACAAACAAAAAACGATACAAAACGATGCAAAACGTAATTACTATGTTTTTAAACGTTTGGAAACGTTTGTTTTATAGAAAATGGACCAAAGTGATCGGAGACTCTTGCAAAAATGTGAAAACCGGTTCTTATCGTCGGTTTCGGTGATGATTAAAAATTTTCATCATCGGTTTTTAAAACCGGGTTCCATCTCTAGTGTTGCAGCTCCACCATTCTTGCAGTGGCGCCAAGCTCTTTAGCAGACATGTAATCCACCAACCTTGTCGTCGAGGGGTCAAACCCTTTTGTAGTGCTGTTCCGCGTTCGATTCCTAGCGAGGGCAGAAGGCGCTAAACTCACCCAGCTGTTCATCCTTCCTTACAAAGAAAGTACTTGGTAGATAAATGGGTACCCTGTGTTAGGCTGTGAAGACAAGTGGTTAAGGCGTCGGCCTGCTGATCGGGAAGTCGTGAGATCGAGTCCGGGCAAGGACGGAATTTATTGACTGCACTTCATATATATATATATATATATATATATATATATATATATATATATATATATATATATGATACACAGACCGTGCATGGAACAAGGAACTCTTCTAGGAAAATTAAATCTACTATAGTCCGAATAAGTAATGGTAAATGACAAACACTATCTTCTTTGTCGGCAGCATTTTCCCACGCCTAAGTGGGGTCACTGTTCCTAATCCGCCTTCGCCACTCATTTCTGTCCAACGCCACATCCGCCGCCAGATTTCGCTCCCTCATATCACCCTCCACACACATTCTCCGTCTCATCCTCGGCCTTCCCCTTCTTCTTCCAGGTGGTTCCATCTCCATAACTCGTCACCCAACATATTCCTCCTCTCTCCGCATGTCATGTCCAAATCATCTAAGCCTTCTCCCTTGAGCTTTCTTTGACACTTCTATTACTTTCGTCGTTCCACGAATAAACTGATTTCTAATTTTATCTCTTCTAGTAACCCCACACATCCATCTCAACATCCTCATTTCTGCTACATCCATCCTTTTCCCCAGATTCTTCCTCATAGGCCACGTTTCCGCACCATACAACATTGCAGGCCTTACTACCGCTTTGAATACCTCCCCTTTCAATTTCATTGATATTCCTTTATCACACACTACCCCAGACACCTTCCTCCAATTGTCATTTACCATTACTTATTCGGACTATAGTGCCAGTGGATTAAATTTTCCCAGAAGAGTTCCTTGTTCCATGCACGGTCTATGTGTATCATGAAAAAACCTCAGGGGAACAATCTGAGTTCAATCCCATATATATATATATATATATATATATATATATATATATATATATATATATACAGTGGGGGAAATAAGTATTCGTACACCTGCAAAATTGTTTTTCAATAAACTTACAATCAAACGAATTACTTCAAAGTTGAACAAAAGATGGCTATTGGCATACAATTAATATGTATTAAACGAACGAACCAAAATTACGAATAAATAACTCGACAAATTAAATTTATGAAATTAGGTGGGGAAAAAAGTATTCGTACAAATTAATTTTCATAACTTAATATTTAGTTGCGTAACCATTGTTGGCAATAACTGCTTGTAGACGTTTTCCGTAGGTTCCTACTAGTGCTTTGCAACTTTGTCGGAATTTTAGCCCACTCTTCTTTGCAAATAACCTTCAAATCGGCGATGTTCCTCGGGTTCCTCAAATGAATCTGCTTTTTTAATATTCGCCACAAGTTCTCAATCGGATTCAAATCAGGCGACTGGCTAGGCCACTGCAGCACCCTCACATTGTTCTGAACGAACCACTCCCGAGTAAGTTTGGCAGTATGCTTTGGATCGTTATCTTGTTGGAAGCACCATTCATCTCCAAGCTCCAACTGTTGGACAGAGGCGAACAAATATTCTTCTAAAATATCGCGATACAGTGCTCCATTCATTGTTCCCTCTATGACGTGAATTGCTCCAGTACCATTAGATGAAAAGCACCCCCATACCATGATGCTTCCGCCTCCGAACTTTACAGTAGGGATGGTGTTCTTTGGATCAAGAGCGCATCCATCTTTCCTCCACACATGACAAGCCGTGTTCCTTCCAAATAACTCTATTTTCGTTTCATCTGACCAAAGTATGGTATTCCAGAACTCTTTAGGCTTTTCTAAATGCTCACGGGCAAACTTCAAACGAGCATCTCTATGCATTTTCTTTAGTAGGGGTGTTTTCCTTGGACGGCGAGACTTCAGGTTAATCCTGTGTAGTTCATTACTGATAGTCCGTTTAGTGACCGAAGTTCCTGCAACCATTAATTCTTCTTGAATCTCCTTGCGAGTCGTCATAGGGTTTTCTTTAACTTTTCTTGCCATCCTTCTCCCAGCTCGGGGAGAAATTTTTCGAGGAGCACCAGTTCGAGGAAGGTTGTGAGTAGTACCCGTCTTCTTCAATTTCAAAATAACGGAGCCTATTGTACTGAATGGGATATTTAACCTCTTTGAAATGTCTCTGTAGCTCAACCCTTCATTGTGGAGCCTGATTATCTCATTTTTCTGTTCAACAGAGAGTTCCTTCGTCTTCGCCATGGCGACAACCTTCATGCATTAAGACTGAACAATGAATGTGAGCTGCAGGAAATGACGTCATCATAACGTGTCGCAAACAGTGTTGGAACATTCCAGAAGACTCATGTAGATGCTAGAGACCTCTATTTGTAACTTTTCCTAAGTGTACGAATACTTTTTTCCCCACCTAATTTCGTAAATTTAATTTGTCGAGTTACTTATTCGTAATTTTGGTTCGTTCGTTTAATACATATTAATTGTATGCCAATAGCCATCTTTTGTTCAACTTTGAAGTAATTCGTTTGATTGTAAGTTTATTGAAAAACAATTTTGCAGGTGTACGAATACTTATTTCCCCCCACTGTATATATATATATATATATATACACACACACACACACACACACCACACACACTCGTATGTGGTGTAGTGGTTAGCGTCGCTGACTATGAATCCATCGGCCTCGGGTTCGAATTTCGAAACCCGGTGACGGCAGCCTGCGCGCAGCAAAACCCAGCTGTTCACCCTTCCACACAAAGAAAGTGGTTGGTAGATAAATGGGTACCCTGGGTGGCCTAGTGGTTAAGACGCTGGGATGCTGGTGGGGCGTGGTTCGGATTCCACGCTAAACTGTAGGTCTAAGGTGGAGTGAAAAGCTTGACCTTCATCAGAATGAACAATTCGGGCGGAAGCTAACCAAAGGTTATATATATATCGGGTGGGAAAAAAAAAGGGAGACCTCGAACTTTGGCTGTAAAATCCAAAGTTATGGTCAGATTTCAATATTTTTTCACACCCCACAACTAAGTAAATTTCCTATACGGTAAGCGGATTTAAAAAAAACTAATGAAAATTATGGATTTATTGAACATTTTATGCCACTGGAAATTCTTCATTTACACTACTACTACTACTACTGCATTGTATGTGCAGATAAAAAGTTACAAAGTACTCGCATATGGTGCTACCTTGATGTTAAAAAAACTGCTCGATATGTTTATCACGAACTTCTACAACCTTTTTCAGTCTAGGGCGGAGCTCATCTACGGCTTTATTGATTTGTTCTTGTGGTAGCTCATCCCATTTTTCCAGAAGTTGTCGTAAATGAGCGACATTTCTTACTTTGACCCGATAAATTCTCTGAAACAAATTTTCCCAAAGGCCGTAATCGACAGGATTTAAATCAGGGCTGTTTGGTGGCCAAATTTAATACCGCTACCTGGTATTCTTTTGATATCCTTTTTTTTATCGATTTTCCTGAGAAGCTTGTCCAAACCTCCTGCAGTTGGCTTACGTTAATTAAAATCGCTTTAATTATCAACTTGAACCTATGATTAGCAAGATTTTTCTGGAATATTCGCCATAAATCCAATTTCTCAGCTAAAATGCTAAAAGATGACATACAAACCATAAAATTACCTATTACTAACATACTAAAATTTCATGGTTCTATGTACCATATTTGCCGAGATATGAAGGATTTAAAAGGTCTTTTTTTTTTTTTGCCGACCCGATAATGCAGTAATAGTGTAAATGGAGAATTTCTAGTGGCATAAAGAAATGTTCAATAAATCTGTAATTTCCATTAGTGTTTTTTGAAATCCGTTCACCGTATAGGAAATTTACTCAGTTGTGGGGTGTGAAAAAAATATTGAAATCTGACCATAACTTTGGATTTTACAGCCAAAGTTCGAGGTCTTCCTTAATTTTTTTTGCCCACCCGTATATATATTTTTATATATTAGTGATGTATCGGATGTCAGATTTCAGATATCCGCGGATGCAGATGCGGATGCCAAACTTTGACATCCGTGCGGATGTTCATGCATAAATTTGTCAGCCTGATAATATGATAGTTTAAATTCATACTTAATTTATTAATTGACTTTCGATTTTTGGTTAGTTATAAATATTAGATAATATTATTTTGTAATTATAATTTTCTTACATACACTTTTTTTTTTTGGACGAGTTTTCGCCACACAACTGTGTGTTGCATCCCACCAACCACTTTTCCCAACCACCACCCTTTGCAAAGTAGTGTGCTTATAACATTGTTATGTATTGTAGCATGAACAATTAATTATACAAATACACAACAGACTGCGTTACATTAAAGATCAAATGAAGGCTGCAAAAGTTCAGTATTTGAACTGAATGAGGGGCAAATTGTGCTTCAAAAATAGCAGTTTAGTAAATAGTACACATCCGCAGATGCGGATGTTGAGTTTTATGCGACGCGGATGCGGACGCAGATTCAAATGTTAAATTTTATGCGGATGTGACATGCATCACATATATATATATATAATATATATATATATATTAGTGATGTAGGTCACATCCGCACATTTTCTCGCATCCGCGTCCGCATCCGCACTTTGGACTGCGGATGTCGTGCGGATGTTGAGATAAAACGTCATTAATAAGCGGAAATTATCAAATTCTACTATATTAATAGAACTAGTTCATTGTGCGCAAAAGTGATGCAAGCGACAAGACGAGAGGCTGTTCTTGTATGAAGTTACTCTCTTGCAACCTACTTAGATCCACGTTACAAAGCTAAGTTATTTTCACCTAGTACATTAGAACGAGTTAAATCATCACTTGGCAAAGCAGTTGAAGAGCTTCAATCTCTTGAATCTGTCGCTTCGCCACCCACCAAAAGAATAAAAGTTTCAGTGACAGAACCAACACCTTCAACAAGCAAATCTATCACAGAATCTGTCTCTCAGTTTCTTGAGTCAAGCAGCAATGACGAGACCTACGCGATGTCAAAAGATGTAGTAAAAATGATCGAGAGCTATCACCAAGAAAAACGCCTGGCTGCATGTGACAATCCTATTAGTTGGTGGAAAAATACGCAGAATATCTATCCATACTTGAGTAAACTTGCAAGGAAACATTTAGCCTGTCCTCCAACAAACGTACCAAGCGAGAGATTATTTAGCAGTGCTGGATTAATATATGATGAAAAGAGAAACAGACTGGCAGCAGAAAAGGCAGAAAAATTAATGTTCCTTAAGCATAACCTTCCTATAATTAAGTTTGAACATTAAACGATGAACATCTTAGTTTACTTTATTTTAATTACTCATTTATAAATATGCCTAATAAAACTTTAAACTTAATATAAATAGTTATCAAGCTAATTAAAGATCTCTTTCTATAAGGGTGGAGGTTGGGGAAAGAGGTCGGTGGGGTGCATTTGAGTTGGGTTCACGTCCCGCATCCTGGTAACACAATTATGGTTTCTAATTGTGGCTGAAACTCGACAAAATATAACGGATTTATTTGCAGACGAATTCACTAATTGTTTTCTATATTAGTTAGATGCTTGATATTATTTTATATGTTCAGAGAAAAGTACAGCAATTATTGTACAATTAATCAATTATACTACATTATAGCTACAGCTCTCTCTATATAATAACTTATTATATACGTTAAACACAACAAATCTCGAATATATCCTAAAAAATAACGAAAATGTAGACATCCGCATCCGCGGATGTTGAAATCAAACATCCTCATCCGCATCCGCAGTTAAATGTACATATTCACGATTTGCGAGGGTGCCGTCTCAAGGCATTGGTTTCTGCCCTATGTAGGAGAATTACGACTTCTGACTGATCGAGGCCCGTGGTGTAGTGGATAGCATATCTGACCGGCAATCGGAAGATCCTGGGTTCGATTCCCGGGCGGTTACCTCATTTTTCATTTGTTCGTTATTTCTCTTCCTCGTGTGCAGAACACTCCTCTATACTTACGTCGGTTATATATATATATATATATATATATATATATATATATCCCCGCAAGGGGGTTCTAAGCTCGTGCTCTTGAGTGCTCTTTGTGCTCGTTTGTACGTGCTTGTTCCAGGAGGTTTCACGTGCGCCCTCCCGGCCCTAGCACCCAAGGATGATGTGGCTCGACCTTGCAGTCCTTGTCATCCTTGGTCTTTTTCCACTTCGACTGTCCCCTCCACTAATGATAGGTTACATAGGTTTGGTGGCTGCGTTTTGCTGTACATTCGTAATTCCCTTAGGGCTATCGAGGTTAAGTTAGATTTTCCGGCAGCAATTAATGCGATATGTGTTGAAGTTAGGGCGCGTAGTATTAGTTTTAATTTTGTTGTTTATAGACCTCCCGTTCAACCCCTCGATACAGATACTAGATTTTACTCACTTCTTGGTAATTTTATTGACAATCGGAATAGTATAATTGTCGGAGACTTTAACTGCCCTAATGTTAATTACGAGAATTTTACTGGTAATGAGGAGGGTTTGAGATTGGTTGAGTTTATGGACGATAACTTTTTACGACAGATAGTTACCGAACCAACGCGCGGTGCCAATATTTTAGATTTGGTGATGACGAACGGCGAGAATATAGTCGAAGGTTTAGAAGTAGGCGAGAGTTTAGGATGTAGTGATCATCAAATTCTTATGTTTAAGTTATTGATAGAAAACAGTAAGGATAGTAACGTCATAGAAGTCCCTGATTTTCGTAGGGCTAATTTTGATAGTTTTGCGGATAGGATGAGAGTAGTGGACTGGGATAACTTATTTATGGGTAATGACACAAATTTGCGTTGGGTGGCGTTTAAAGAAAGTTTTAGGAATATTGAAAGGGAGTTTACTTCTCGTAGGCCTAAGCGCGCTAGAAATCGTAGTGGGCCGAAGTGGTGGACTAGGGAAATAGGAGAGTTCATAAACGAGCGTAATAGAGCGTATAGACTTAGTAAGCGCAATGGCACGGCAGCTAACTTTAATAGATATATCGAGCTTACGCGTCAGGTTAAAAGATCAGTTAGGAATGCCAAGCTTAATTTAAGAGATACTTATATCTGCGGATAGTAAACATAATCCAAAAAAGTTTTTTGAATACGCAAATAATCGTAAGCCGATAAAAGATAACATAGGCCCTCTAGTGGATGTTAATGGCGCTTTGTCTTCTGACGCTCAGGCGATGGCGGGTATTTTCAATAACTTTTTTGCGACAGTTTTTACCGTAAAAGACGTAAATAATGTCCCCGACGTGGACGATATCGTTCCATTTAGTAGCGAGACTATTTTGGATGAAATAACTGTTTACGAGGCTGAGATTGCGTATTATATCGATAGGCTAAAAGTTAGCAAGGCTCCAGGCCCTGACGCTTTTTCTCCCAGACATTTGAAAGATTTGAAAGACGTTATCGTAGGCCCCTTAACGAAAGTTTTTAATCAGTCACTCGAATCGGGATTATTCCTGAAGACTTCAAATTAGCTAACGTCACGCCTATTTTTAAAAAAGGCGACCGCGCAGTAGCTAGCAATTATAGGCCCATTAGCTTAACGTCAATTGTCGGTAAACTTTTGGAATCCGTAGTTAGGGATCGTATCATCAATCACTTAGAAAGTAGAGATTTGATTAATAGTAGTCAGCATGGGTTTCGACGCCATAGGTCTTGTTTAACTAATTTGTTAGAATTTTATAACGAAATAGTGCGCGAATACGATAGGCATAGAGCAGCTGACGTTATTTAGATTTTAAAAAGGAGTTCGATACAGTTCCGCATAGGAGACTAATTGCGAAGGTCAAAGCGCACGGTATACGCGGTCAGGTAGCTAACTGGTTAGAAGAATGGCTTCGTGCTAGGAGGCAGAGGGTCGTAGATAATGGTAGTGAATCGGGGTGGTTAGATGTAGGTAGCGGTGTCCCACAGGGTTCAGTGTTAGGCCCATTGCTATTCGTAATTTACATTAACGACATAGATGTAGGATTGACTAGTAACGTGTCAAAATTCGCGGACGATACTAAAATAGGCGGTAAGATTATTAACGAGGACGATAGAAATAGGCTCCAAGACGATGTAAATAGGATTATGGAGTGGACAGATAAGTGGCAGATGCAATTTAACGTAGACAAATGTAAAGTTTTGCATAAAGGTTCTCGCAACAATAATTACACGTACACGATGGATGATAGGGAGTTAGCCAGCGTTGACGAGGAAGTAGATTTAGGCGTACGCGTATCTAAGGATTTAAAGGTTAGGAACCAGTGCCTGGAGTCTTACGCAAAAGCTAATAGGATGTTAGGCTTCATAGCGCGTAATTTCGAATTTAAATCGAAGGACATTATGTTGCCCCTTTACAAGTCCCTAGTCAGGCCTCATTTAGAATATGCCGTTCAGTTTTGGTGCCCGTACTTGCGTGAGGATATTGATAGGTTAGAAAGGGTTCAGCGTCGTGCCACGAAACTTATTCCGTCATTGCGCAGCAAGCCTTATGAAGATAGGATTAAAGAGTTAGACCTGTATTCACTCGAAACTAGGAGATTAAGGGGGGAGCTTATTGAAGTTTTCAAAATCGTTAATAACATCGATAACATAAATTTTGACAAATTGTTCACTTTCGATAATAGTAATACTCGTAATAACGGATTTAAGTTGCGTGGCAGACGTTTCATTACTAATATCGCTAAAAACTTCTTTACGTTTAAAGTAATTGATAAATGGAATAATCTTCCCGCGTCAGTCGTTCATTCTACCAGCGTTAATATGTTTAAGAACCGTTTTGACAGACATTTTAAAAGTATTAACGTTGTTTAAAAAAAAAAAAAAAGTTAGCAACAGGAGCTCTGGTGGTGGTGCTCGAGGATGAGTCTGTTGACGATGAATGCCAGCTTGTGACATGCCAGCGTGTGATGCCAGCAATAAAAAAAATAAAAAAATTAGACTAACACGGACGTAGATGTAGCTCTTAGCGTAAACTAACCCACTTTTTGTTTAACTTTACCTACTTTTTTTTACTTTGCATGTCTGTAACACTCTTTTCTTGCATGTTTGTAGTTTGCATGGTATGACTGTGAGTTAAGACTGTGTTTGCATGGTTTGTAAGCGTTCTTATTTTACTTCTTTTCATCTTTCACCCCTCTCCTAATAGTCTCCTATTCTCTCCGACTATTTTTCTGACTTGTCGGCAGTGGCCGGCGGATGATGATGGTGAGTCTTTTCTTTTTTTCTGAATGAATGTTAACCCACGAATGATAGGTGTTGCTCCTTACTTAACCCCTTATTCTCTTCTCTTCTCTTAACCCCCTACTCTTTCCTTTCTCTCGGGCTAACCTTAGAGTGGATCTTAGGGTCTTTGTTAGCCTTCGCTTCTGTATATATATATATATATATATATATATATATATATATATATATATATATATATATATTCGACAAAGATATGTAAATTGTTTACATTACCTTACAAGACGATATTTAATTTTCTCTTCCTTTTTGACATTTCTTGAAGAACATCCTCCGGTTGTATTTATAATTGGCGGTGAATGCTCATTACGGCCAAACCATTCAGTCTCTCTTCAGAGGAAGAATTTCTTATGTAGGTTTTAAGTCTTCTTAGCGTTGAAAAGGATCTTTCTGAAGTGGCCGTAGTTATTGACAGAGTGGCACCTATTTTCAAAAATGCATGAATTGCAGGAAATATTTCTTCATTGCATTTAAAGAAGTAATGAAATCGATGGGCTTTTCATTTTGGTCTCTCCAAGTTCGTCTCCACATCTTCAGTTCTCCCTCGAACTTTACCGGAACGCTTGCATCGTCAGGCCACTGAAGGGACAAAGTTTCGCAGCAGTTTTTCACTTCCTCATCCGTCAGAGAGATGGATCTCTTCGGTAACAACGAATGCAGTTTTTGTAATACAGTTTTATGGTTAAGAAATCTATCATTTAGTTCATTTAATAAAAAGTTTAGGAAAGGCACATACGCACAACGTCTGTAATACTCTTCAACATTCTGTGTAACAAAGTGATCACCTTTCCGTCCGACCGAAGGTGGCATTTGAATTGTTGTACCCAAACATTTACCCAAGTTTTCGGCTTCACAGAAAACTGCTTTAAATTTCGAATCGGCAGAGTCCCTCAGGGCTTGTATTTCATCGTTTAAAACTTCAGCATGGTTCAGGCAAGAAGCAAGATCACATTGTTTAGACTGTAGGAATGTGCAAAGGCCATGTAGTAGTGCAAACACCTGACTAACAATAACCAAGCATATCAAAAATTTGCTGCTCTCAATAGCAGTTAATAATGTGAAAGCCTTCATTGTAGACTCTTTGTCCGTAAAATCCTGAATTCTGTTTAAAGCTTGAGAAATTGGTGCACAAAGTTCCTTCAGTAACAGAATTGAATCTAAATGTTCAACCCACCGAGTCTCACAAAATTTCAGAAGACGGGTTCTTTTGGCACCGGGATACATTTCATTGATGCAACTTTTCAGCACATGACTTAGCTTAGGAGATTGTCTAAAGAAAGCTATTATATCTCGCATTATCGTTAAACTAGCCCTTATTATTGGCACTGAACAAGCATGGGAAAGGGCCAGATTTAGGGCATGGCTAGAGCAATGAACGTAGAGAGCCTGAGGATGCGTTTGTTGTATAATAGCTGCACATCCTTTCAATTGACCACTCATTGACTTAGCCCCATCATATCCTTGCCCTCTCATGTAGTTTACATCCAACCCCAACTCTCTCAGTTCTTTTAATAATGTTTCAGCAAGTGCCCTACCAGAACAGTCATGAATAGGAACAAATTTCAGAAAATCTTCTCACAGCACATAGTTCTCTTCACTTTTTAACACGTACCTAACACAAAGAGTATATTGTTCCACTCCACAGATGTCTGAGGTCTCGTCCGCCAGAACACTAAAATATTTTGAATGACTGATCTGATTCACGATACGAGACAGGATTAGATTACCACAAATATTAATCACTTCATTCTGAATTTGAGGGCTTGTGTAGGTTGCATTTCGACCACATTCGGTGAAATGCTTCTTTAGATTCTCATCTCCACCACCAATCCTAAACCGCAGTAAAGGGCGGAAATTTCCATAATTTTGTTGATTTTCTTCCAAAATCCCAGCATCGCTATCACCCCGCAATGCAATTTCTTGTCGGCCACACAAAATAATGGTTTCAATAATTGGCATGAGTTTTTTTTGTTTTCTGAGGTTTTTTGTCTTTTGGCACTGTCTAAGGTTGTATAGATATCCTTTTTTTTATTTTCAAACACTGACAAAATATTTTGTGCTTTAACACAGCTGTCTTTGTGATAATTGCTAGTTTCGTGCCTGCGGAAATACTCTTTTGCATCTTTCCAACGCATATACGGAGCATTAACTAGTGCATTCAGTCTTATGTGATTTCCTTTACCAACTTCTACATTTTTTGCAGACAAAACAGTACTTGCAGAATGCACCTTCACTTGCTCGAGAATATGCAAGCCACTTAAATTCAGTCAGACACTTCCTTTGAAATTTTAAGTTTCTTTTACCCGGCGGAAAACTATATAATTCTTCGGGTACCCAAAGATTTTTAAGAATATTATATTTTTCCTCGTCTGTACATGATTTTTCGAGGAACGTGCCAATATCCAAAGGCATTTGTGACTCGCACACCGAGGAAACAACATTTTTTTTTTTTCACTTCTATTTGAAGTTTCACCACTGTCAGAAGGACAGATTAAATCACTGTTTGTTTTCTTTTTTGTTTTAAGCTCAAAATAATTTAAAACACTTGCTTGCCTCATGTTGGCCATATTGTAAATAGGTCACAGACTCACAGTACTCACAACACGTGAAAAACAAAGGAAGTAAACAGCATGACTGACCGTATATTAGGAATTGACATCATGAGTGACGACTGCACATGGCCATTGGACACATTAATAGAAAATGACGTCATTCGTGACGTAGGCAAGAGGACCAATTAAAAGCAAGCAAACTTAAGAGTCGGAAGCGTAAGTTCATTAATCGACATGAGCTCCTTATACTGTAGAGTTCGGTGAGTCGGAAATGTAAATCCATTCCAGAAAATAAGAGCTCCATGAAAGGGGAGTAAGCAGAGAGAAGTATTTTGTCTGAATATATTTCTAAGTTTGGGAAGAATTTCGGGGGGAGGATATATCCCCTATCTCCCCCTGGCTACGGCCCTGATATATACATATATATATATATATATATATATATATGATGAAAATAACCACGAAGGAAAAAGAAAACATGAAATAGTGCTTAAGCGCTTTCGTCTAATGACATCCTCAGGAACATTCAAAGCCTCGGTGTTCTTGAAGATATCATTAGACGAAAGCGTTTGAGCACTATTTCGTGTTTTATTTTTCCTTCGAAGTTATTTTCATCATAAATATTATTCATGTGTTACTTTCGTGAAATAATTTACACACACCACACACACACACACACACACACACACACACATATATATATATATATATATATATATATATATATATATATATATATATACCGTATATACAGGGCGTCCCAAAAAAATGTATACACACTTTAAATACTTATAAAGGCAGTGTTTATTAAAATACATTTCATTTTCAAAATGTAATAGAATCTACAGACATTATTTAATTGTTTTGTCAACGCCTGTTTTCAAACTGACGTCCGTTCTGGTCCAGGCACTGCTGATAACGCGAAGCAATGGAATCGCAAACATCACGAAACATTTCGTTTGGTATTTGTGTGCATTCTCGTTCAATGGCTGCTCTCAATTCAGCGACTGTTGCAGGTTTTATAGCGTAGACTTTGTCTTTTAAGTATCCCCATAAAAAAAGTCTAGTGGTGTGAGGTCTGGTGAACGCGGAGGGTATTCTACGAAACCCCTTCGTCCAATCCACATCCACATCGTGCCAAGTACCATTCGCAATACTCCACTCTTCGGTCCGGATCATCTTCATTAATAGCATGGACTAATCTTGGAATGTAACTTTTCCATTGACAGCGCTTCAAAATGCGTTGGACAGACGATTCTGAAATTCCTACCTCACGACTCGCTTGCCGCACAGATTTTCTTGGACTTTGGTGATACGTTTCCAGTACTCTTTCTTGCTTTGTGGGGCTTGTCGATGTCCGTGGTCTTCCGGAACGCTTCTTGTGGACATTCTGAACAGTTCCATCGGCTTCAAACTTATCTCTAATTCGAGTGATGGTAAGTCGCGTTGGTGGATCTGTTTGAAACTCCCTCCTAAACTGTCTTTGCACTTCAACTGCGTTTTCACACTTCCAGTAGCATTTTAGAATGAATTTCCTTTGTTCAAAGCTTAGTCTGACTGCCATTATTAATTCTAATGGGTTTAACTTGGAAAGAAAGAATCATCAATTGAGCTATCAGCTGTTGAAGTGTGTATACATTTTTTTGGGACGCCCTGTATATGGGATGAATTTCACAATTAAACACGTGAAATGAATGAATGATGTAAACCACAAGGAAAAAGAAAAATGATTCCAAGGCCTTTCGTGGATTCAGAAGTACACCTCGTCAGGGAATGAAGGGAGCAGGCGAGATGCCCAAAATATATACAGCTGGATGGAAACAAAAAGATTAGCAAATAATTAACAAGAGTTAATGAGAAGCAGAAGGAATTTAAACAGGATATTGTCCATTTTATACATTCCCGCACTATTATTGAAATTATTTTTAAAATGCATTTATCCATTTCAAATCTGTTTTTAACGAGCGCTTTAGAACTATCCCACTTGATGCTATGATTACATCTATACATATGGTTAAACAATGCATTAGAATTATTCGTTTGACCTATATATACTGAGTTACATTGTGTACATCCGATCGAATACACACAACCAACCGCATTATCGGGGCTATTCTTTATTAGGCGTGATTTAACAGTATTATTATACTTAAAATGGTCATTTTCTTCTGAGTTGTTTATTCATACTGTATGTTTTGAATAGTGACTTGGACATATAATCAGTTTGCTTGTTATGTACACGAAAAACATTCATAATAAAATACTGAGTAAACAGGGGGGCCCATATATCAATCCTTCTCGGGGCCCGTGGCAGCTCTCGCCGGCCCTGTATATAATAGGCACGCGAAGTGCAGTCAATAAATTCCTGGAATTGTTTCATTAAAAATATAGTAAATAAAATTCGCGCATTTATTGACTGCTCTTTTGCATTAAAAAAAAGCACAGTTCCTGACTTTTCGGCCTTCCTGTATATAAAGTAAAATAATGTGCGCGCATTTTTTCACGTTAATATGTATTAAAATTTTAACGATTTTGTTTTTACTGCTTTGTATTACAATATAAACTTTTTTTGTGAACGTAAAGTCAGTTAAAGGATTACGTTTTTGGTGTTATTTGCGAAACAAAATATTGTCTTCGAGTTTAGAATTGAATTTTATTAATATATATATATATAGTTTCACAACCGGTCTGCCATATTTTGGAGGGTGATATCGAGTAAAAAAGGTAAAGGTAATACAGCATAGTTGCTATTTCCAACCGTTGCGGAGCTACGAACGTTTTAAGATGCTCAAACAATCGGTGGTACGGGAATCGTTGGATTGGTCGTGTTGGTCCAATATCGTGGACCTGAGATCTCCGGACTTAATTCCGTTAGATTTCTTTTTAGTGGGGCCTTATGAAAGAGATGATCTACAAGACCAAAGTACAAACGAGAGAGGAACTCTTGCGTCGGATTATGGATGCCGCTGCTTACATACGAGAGCACCCCGAAATGATTCAATGGCAGTGGACGTGTTTAATTGTGAAATAATTTCTTTTTGTTGGTCGTCAATATAAAATCTTATAATAGTTACTTGTTTGTTGGTATTTTGTGGTAAAGTAAAAGTCAAAACTCAGATTTAACCTTGATTCAGATGGTGTTTACGAGTAAAGAGGTTGGTTGGTGGAAATAATAAAGACGTTTCGGCTGGAACCTGACTATCATCATCTAGTCAGAATATTAGAAGTGAAAGAATAGGAGAAAAAAATATACGTCGTGAAGAACAGAGCTAAAACTGACCAGTATGAGCGAGCTAATATATATATATATATATATATATATATATATATATAATATATATATATATATATATATATATATATATATATAAATAAATTTTTCGTATGTGTGTGTGAGAGAGATTTCAGGATCGTGTTTTATCGTTCACACTCCGGTGAATGCTTATTCTCGTGAATCGGAAAATGCTACCTTTTCTCACATATTTCGGAGAAAGATTCAAGAAACATTCAAGAATCAGCGAATATATATCCTTTATTCGGTACTATTATAGAATTGTACAGTCGGTAAAAAGAAGTCCTCTTTGTTTAATATTTAATTTTCGCTACTTTTTTAATATTTCATTTATTTTCACTTTCGACACGGTTTTTTTTAATGAATTTTATGGTTTCCGAAAATTGTTCGCCGATAAAGAGAGTTTCCAAAAAGGATAAAAAAAAATAATAATACAAAATTCATATCAGTGATGGCTGTTTTGTTTTTGGAATTTTATTACTGTCACCAAAAGAGAATAAAATATCGAAAGAAAAAGAAAATTTTACCAATTAGCAGTTTTTTAATGCTTTTAAAATTTTCCTAGGCGAACTTTTTTCCGATACTGTACATCCATTGTACGAATGGGAGAACGTATAATCATATACACTTTGGGAACAATACATTCCAGTTGGCCGACAAGAGTTCACACCTGTGTTTGTGAACTCGCGTGACCGAAGTTTCAAACAAACAGTAAATGAACATTCCGAATTTTTTATATATATATATATAAGCAAACAACCACAGAGAAAAGGAAAAAGAAACACGAAATCCGAGCGCTTTCGTGATATATTCATTAGGGTTATAACTTTTTTACAACATAATATTCCTGTACTTTAATTCGATGAACTTTTGCCTAAAAACAAAGAAATGAACTTTCATTTTAATATCTTTTTAGAAAAGGTCACCCCGAAATCAAAAAATCGATTATTGCATACGTAACTTTTTTGCATATTCCATGTAATATAATAAAAGAACTCACAACATAATCGTTATAATACTTGTACATATATTACTGCTTATTGCTTAGAATAAACCGAAGTTGCAGTTTGTTTTTGTTTCTGCAGGCAGCATACAGTTCCTGCATAACTTTGATTGCACGTTCTGCACACTGATTACTTCTTGGTATCTTGAGTGGGGATGGCTCCTGCTTCCAGTGATTTTCCAATGAGTTCAATGCTTTTTTGTAAGGTTTCAATATTTCTGACAAGTTCTTGAAGTCATTTTCATTGTACATCTGATTAGTAAACCAATATTCTGCCCAGTTGTATGAAATGAATCTGCATACCTTCTCCAAAGTCTTCCTTGTTGTAGGTATAAGAATAAATGCAAGGATAGCTAGAATGGCTCTTGAATGCCACCTCGCATTGCTGATGTTTGGAATTTTCTGAAAGTTAATCAAAGGAAAATTCCCTTTTTCTTCAAAGAATCTAAACACCCGTGTTAGATGGTACAAAAACTTAATATCATCTCTCCATCCTGATTTCTCGAGGACCTCTTCTGTTCCATTAACAAACTGTGCCTTTAGTTCCTCATAATTCTTCACCAGTTGGGATACAAATGGATATTCGATGTTTGGAGAACTGGTGTTAGCACCAAGATCTTCGTCCATTACCAAACGGAGAATCCTGTCCAGAATGTGATGCTGACAACTGATAAATTGTGGTTTGCAGATACCCTTCTCTGAGAACATTCGTTGCAATTTGACAACAACTCCACTCTTTTTCCCAGTGTTAACACTTGTTGTATCAGCAACGATCATCTTTATTGCATTCCATAAGGTGTATTCATCAATAACTTTTGCAATTCCTTCAGCAATAGTTTCAGCCTTGCCATCTTTCAGACGCAATGCATCCAATTTTACTTCGGTTCTTTCATTTTTAAGTACCACTACTTGATACTCATTTTCCTCAATGCGCTTTCCATCAAAATGTAAAGACCACTCTTCCATCTGTAAATTTTCAATCATTTCCTCCTTCAATTTAGCAGCCTCTTTGTATGCTGACTTGTAAATTGCTGCTTGACTTGGTGTTGGAATGTCAATACCATCAAGTGACAACTGTTTGCATATTTTAGCGGCTTTACTTGTTGATACTCCTGTGGATGTCACCAAGTTGGTTGCAACTTTACTTTTGTTATGTCTTCTGGTTGGTGGAGTAATACTCTCATCTTCATCTTCATGCTCGCTCTCTTCAGATTCAGTACCACTACCACCAGATACATGATTGTAAGATGTTGATGCTGATTCAGCAGGCAATTTTCGTCTCTTTGAAGGGTGAATCGTTTCTTCACTTGCAACTTGACCTGTAGAGTACCCCACTTCTCCTTTGCTTTCCACTTGAAGGTGGTACAGTCGTTTGTCTTCCGAGAATAACCATTGGCCATTTACTTTAGTGTTATCAAAAAGTTCATTCAGGGCATCATATTTTCCCCTCCTGACACATTCATCATAAGTCTTCATCACCTTGTCAAGCTTTGCTCGTATTACTTGATCTGACACATGCGGAAAATTCAATTTATTCTTCCATAATTTTGTAACTTCTTTGGAAATTTCCACTATTCGCTCCTTTCTTCCTTTGATTTCTGTTCCAAGAAACTGGTACCGTCCAATGATTTGGATTTGGAGTGGCATTCTGCATTTTTCTTCTAGTGAAGATTCTTCTAAAGGCACACTTCCTCTTCTTCTATGTGACTGCTGGAATCTCACCAGATTATTGGTCCAGATATCCTTGTTCTTCTGTATGGTAGTATCACTTTTCTTGTGTGACATTTATTGCTTCTGAAACAGATATAAAAGGTATTAAGTTGATTTGTTTGTTTGTTTATATATATATTATATATATATAATATTAATATAATATATAGAAATAATATAATAATTAGAGGGCGGATTTTTAGGTGAAAAATATGACCAAATATTTATTTTTTAGGTGATAAAATTTTGGAAAATATTTTAGAACATCCATAGAACGTCTCACGAAAATATTTATCACCAAATATTTGGGCTCTATATATTTTTGAGTTTGACTCCCCTCTACAAAACATTCTGGATACGCTTTTGTTTACGTGTTAAATGGAAGAAAAATTCAACAAATTATTATGGTTAATAAATTTAAAAAATGTTCTGGAATGTTCAAGAGTGCAGAAGCGAATTCCACATTTCGCTACGTTTTTTAATTAAGCGAACATATTACAAATAATAAAAGCTTACCTGAAGTTGAGTTGAACTGAACAGTTGAGTAACTATTGCGCAATACTGGACACAAGTGATTCGGTTGATTTCATTTCGTGCTTTTATACAATTTGCGAGTGCATGAAGAACAATGTCGTGTGTTCTAGAATTTTCTTGTATGGGTAGATTGATATTAGTCATCGAATTTGAGCACCGGAAGTGATTTTTCGGGCGATCTCACGATATATTAGCGTACTAAAAAATTCGAAAATATTTTTTAGGTTAAAACCTAAAAGTCCGCCCTCTAATAATAATATATTTATATACTTATGAGTAGTAACGTAAATATATGGTTATGGTGATTCAAACTTTTGATTTGGGGGTGACCTTTTTTAAAAACAGAGGAATTAGGGTCTTTTTCATTGTTTTTAAGCAAAAGTTCATCGATTTATGATACAGGAGATCTTTTATTTGAAAAAAAGTCTAAAAGTTATAACCCTAATATTCATATCTTCAGGGAAAAACAAGAAATATGCAGATTTTACAAAGTAAATGAGTTAAATACACAGGCGAAAAATTCCCAATTCGCTTGCTTGTGTATTAACTCATTTACTTTGTAAAATCTGCCTATTTCTTGTTTTTCCCTGAAGATGTAAATATATCACGAAAGCGCTTGGATTTCGTGTTTCTTTTTCCTTTTCTCTGTGGTTGTTTGCTTATTAATAAGATCACGTGTTGTTCTGTGATTTTAGTGCATATATATATATATATATATATATATATATATATATATATATATATATATATATATATATATATATATATATATCGATAAAACACGGTGGATAACAGATCAGCAGAAGTAAATTCAAGGTTTTCAAGGACAATTTTTAATGAAACATTTTGCTTTACCCACTCATATGAAGCAAATGCCCCATACATAAATGTTCCTTTTTTTCAAGAAGAAAAAGAATAACCCCATAGGGTGTAGGTCTGTAGGAGATTCATTCTTACTAGGGGAAGGTAGAATTGTCCCTCCGGTTCCTAGTCTTGAAAGGGCCCTTGTATTCTCACTTTGAAATTTAAGTTGCTGAGTAGTGATGAACTTTTGAGTTAAGGGTAAAAGGGGCTAAAAAAATATTTTTTCTTTTCTAACTTTAGGATAAGATTGGAATTAGATGAAGGTGGCTTTCTCCAACACAATCTGGAGGCAAATAAAAATTGAAATTTTTTTTCGGTATTGAGGACATCCAAATTCAAGGTGCTCTACATCGAATATTCCTCAAACTCAAGGTTTTCAAGGGTAAAATAAAAGTCGATGTTTCAAGGTTTTTAAGGTGGTTATCCACTCTGTAAAAGTTACGTTCGCTTCTATTCGGAGCTATCTTTTTTTATAACTTTCTTCCTATACGGAAAATAGGTACAGTACTACTTTGTTGTTGATGTTTTTTTGGAGTTCAGTTTTGGTTAACCTAACCTAAAACAAAAAACTGGCTGTGTTAAATCCTTAGGTAGCATGAAGTACTAGTAATTTGATTTCAAGGTTTTTAATTAAAATCCTAACGCGAATGAAATTCGAAAGAAGTAATCATTATATACGCTAAAAAAGCGCATTCTCTAGACTTTTTAATGGAATTCCTTCCTACCTTAACGCAAGCGTAAGTAATTAAATATTTAAACAAATAAAAGGTATCACATGTAAGAGTTGATGTAACTCCAATGACCAGCGACGAAAATATTGGAGGAATTTGGCGAATTAGGAATATATATATATATATACAGGGTGTACATAAAGTCAGGATCTATTTTTGTGAAGCACTTGGAAATTATATGGAATTCAATCATAAAATGATAAAGTGGTAACATTTATTAAATAATTAAGAGTAGGATTCGACGTGACGCCCATCAGTATCCCTGCACAGCTCAAATCGTTCCGCAGCATTTCTAAACACATTCTGGAGCATTTGCGGGGTTATGTTATCTGCAGCAGTTCGTTACGTGTACGTAAGTTTTCAAGACTCGTAATCTTCGTCTGATAGACGTGCGATTTGATAAAGCCCCATGCAAAGAAATCTAAAGGGGTTAAATCTGGTGATCTCGCTGGCCAAGGTCTGTTGCTTCCGCGTCCGATCCAGCGATTTGGAAAAAGTCCATTTAGATAATCCTGAACAATTTTGGCATAGTGACAAGGAGCACCATCATGTTCATAGACGACGGTACTAACAATCCTATCCCCGTCGTCTATCAACATGATGGTGCTCCTTGTCACTATGCCAAAATTGTTGAGGATTATCTAAATGGACGTTTTCCAAATCGCTGGATCGGACGCGGAAGCAACAGACCTTGTGTCGCGAGATGACCAGATTTAACCCCTTTAGATTTCTTTGCATGGGGCTTTATCGAGTCGCACGTCTATCAGACGAAGATTACGAGTCTTGAAAACTTACATACACGTATACGAACTGCTGCAGATAACATAACCCCGCAAATGCTCCAGAATGTGTTTAGAAATGCTGCGGAACGATTTGAGCTGTACAGGGATACTGATGGGCGTCACGTCGAATCCTACTCTTAATTATTTAATAAATGTTACCACTTTATCATTTTATGATTGATTGAATTCCATATAATTTCCAAGTGCTTCACAAAAATAGATCGTGACTTTATGTACACCCTGTATATATATATAAAATGCAAATCCACAAGGAAAAAGAAAAAAATATTCAAAGTTCTTTCGTGTATTCAGCAATACACCTCATCAGGGAATGACGAGGGGTATTGCTGAATGCACGAAAGGCTTTGGTATCACTTTCTTTTTTTTCGTTGTGTGTTTGCATATATATACAGGGCGTCCCAAAAAAATGTATACACACTTTAAATACTTATAAAGGCAGTGTTTATTAAAATACATTTCATTTTCAAAATGTAATAGAATCTACAGACATTATTTAATTGTTTTGTCAACGCCTGTTTTCAAACTGACGTCCGTTCTGGTCCAGGCACTGCTGATAACGCGAAGCAATGGAATCGCAAACATCACGAAACATTTCGTTTGGTATTTGTGTGCATTCTCGTTCAATGGCTGCTCTCAATTCAGCGACTGTTGCAGGTTTTATAGCGTAGACTTTGTCTTTTAAGTATCCCCATAAAAAAAAGTCTAGTGGTGTGAGGTCTGGTGAACGCGGAGGGTATTCTACGAAACCCCTTCGTCCAATCCACATCGTGCCAAGTACCACTCGCAATACTCCACTCTTCGGTCCGGATCATCTTCATTAATAGCATGGACTAATCTTGGAATGTAACTTTTCCATTGACAGCGCTTCAAAATGCGTTGGACAGACGATTCTGAAATTCCTACCTCACGACTCGCTTGCCGCACAGATTTTCTTGGACTTTGGTGATACGTTTCCAGTACTCTTTCTTGCTTTGTGGGGCTTGTCGATGTCCGTGGTCTTCCGGAACGCTTCTTGTGGACATTCTGAACAGTTCCATCGGCTTCAAACTTATCTCTAATTCGAGTGATGGTAAGTCGCGTTGGTGATCTGTTTGAAACTCCCTCCTAAACTGTCTTTGCACTTCAACTGCGTTTTCACACTTCCAGTAGCATTTTAGAATGAATTTCCTTTGTTCAAAGCTTAGTCTGACTGCCATTATTAATTCTAATGGGTTTAACTTGGAAAGAAAGAAACATCAATTGAGCTATCAGCTGTTAAAGTGTGTATACATTTTTTGGGACGCCCTGTATATATATATATATATATATATATATATATATATTATATATATATATATATATATAAGATTTGAAAAGAAAAACAATCATTTTTGAGAAGACATTGATCGATTTTCAATACTTTCGGGTGTCGTATTGCCAAAGAAAGGTAAAATTATTTTCAAAACTTAGTATTGGAATTTTGTTATACGGTTTATCGTCTCAGTCTTTGAGAGAAATTCAAAAGAAGCAATAATAATCCTATAAAACATACATTATATATATATATATATATATATATATATATATATATATATATATATATATATACAGAGACGCCTTCAGATACTTTCGCGATTTCCACTTGACCTTAAACCCACTGTTCCGTCGACACAACCACGACCAAGATGACGTCACATAGCGAGACTCGCTCAAGGCATTCCCTCTGCCCTGAACGTTACACCTCCACCTCATTATAAGGGACTCTCAGGCACGACGCCTCAGTTGCATTTCACTTCTCTCCTCTGAAGAAAATCTAAGTGACACGTTAGATCTCATCATGTAACAACGTTGTAACAGGCCCCATTGACCTGGTGTCATTCACCTAACTTTATAGAAAGACTATCATTTCTTCGAGTGTTATAATAATAATGAAATCATTATTGAAGTGCACATTTATAACATTTCAATATAACTTGCATTCAAACAACTGCATCGTTTATTTGTTTCACTGAAATATAATTTATTTTGTTTAATTAATAAAGGAAGAAAACTGTCTGTCTGTTCTGTCCGTTATATGTTCGTTTATACACGTTTAAACAGCTTAGGTAATCTGCACCAGATTCAGAGTACACATTAAGGGAGAACCAGGGAAGGTTTAAATAACAATCGCTGCTCCCATTTCTCCTCCCCTCTTTAGATTCTGTTTTGGAGAGCTTTTGCTGCGCAAGGCGCAGTGGGCATTCTAGTAAATATATATGTCGAAAAATGGGTTTTTATATAAATATATAACACACCAGACAATGTTGTCACTGTCGGAATGTGTGTGTTCTTCACTGCTGAGTATGTTGTTTACGCCAGCAGTTCTCAACAGGGGGTCCGTGAGGTGTGTTTAAGGGGTCCATGAGTTGACTAGATTATATTCAGTAAAACAAATTTTTTTTCCCTTTTTTAGTGGTGGCTAATTTTGACCTCTAACCGATAACATTTTCGGTTACTTGAAACTTTAAAAAAACAAACGTTTTGAAACGGGGTTTTTTTTTTCGTGTTTTCGTGAGTCTTTTATCGGCTTTTGCACGTGTTTCTCGGTCGTTCAATTGAAATTATTAAAATAGGTTCGTGAGATATGTTTTAGAATTTAGGTTGCTTAATGGTTTTGTTTGTTTTGTTAGAATAATAATATTACATTTTATTGCTCATAAAAACATTGCAATAACCTTACAATAGATTAATTAAAATTACAGGTACCTAACTTAAATTGTTTTTATTTATTTAAATATAATATTTTCATTGTTCATTTCTATTTTTTTGTATATTATGGAAAATGAAGCATTGACTCGTAACTTAATAATATTTCATTGTTATTTACTAAACACTGTGGTTTCATTTTCGGAATCAAAGGAATCGATTCTTTTATGAAAATGAAGAAAATGAACTGTCAGTTTTTGGCACAAATGAGCCCCTTCCCTGTTTTTATGCTTTTTTTTTTATGTAAAAAGAACAGCGGTAAGTTTTACTCATTTTTATTACATTTTTACTCCGACCTTGAAGTATAAATCAAGACTAAAAAACTATACTAATCTGGATATCTCAATTTGTCTATATGCTACTTAATCATAATGCAAAAGATAATTTTTGGGGAGGGGGTCCCAAAATATCAAGATTTTTGATAAGGGGTCCGCAGTACAAAAAAGGTTGAGGAACGCTGGTTTACGCCATTCACCTTTTAGGTGACTCATTATGTTGCTTCGTTGTATCGACAACCAAAGTGTATACCGCTTACATCCAGGTTCTTCTCTCTTGCTTGAAGCCGACACCAAAAAAAAACTGACTACGTGTTTACGAACAATTTGATGCCCTCGTCGATCCGTTGAGAGAAAAGAATTTCTTAATTTTTGTGAGAAAGGATGAAAATGAGGCGTTATCCTTTTTACAGTTTCATTTCACGAGATAATTCACTTCTCACAAGAAATTAGATTTAACAGAGGGTAAAAATTAAAATAAAAATTTTAATTTTATCACTACACTCGTTTAGAAGGTTCTTTACAAAAAAATGCTTTCTCCAAAAGCTATCCGACCGACATTCCAATTGAGTCAGAACTGGCATTCTCTCTCACCATGCCCCGGAGAACTCTCGTGGTGCCACGTTTACAAGTGATTATTAAAGTTGAAAAATTTTTAGTCTGATAATGATGTTAGCAAATGATTTACAAATTTTGGTTTTATAAATTGAGAAAACATAAATAAAGATTTAAGGAGGTAAATTGGGAATTGCTACTTCACGAGAAGACTCTACAAGAAATACTATGTATTATAGAGACTGAAACTAGACCTATAATACTGAAACATATTCCAGAGAGACAGAAAAGCAAACGTAGCAAGCTCGAGAGGAAAATCAGGGACACTATTCAGGCAAGGAAGACAAACCGTAAAACATCACAGATGCAGAACTGATGCAAAGAGACTCAAACTAGAGTGGAAACTTGGCGAAACAGAAATGGACGTAAAGCAAACATTCATACATACGACAAACGAGGAGGAAAACAAGGTAACGGAAAACACAAAAAATAACCCAAAATACTTCTACACGTTTGCGAAAAGGAAAATGTATTGTGAGGAGAGTACTGTGTTTAGCATCCCAAAGTCCGAGATGGAAGTGGAAAACCCAGACGAATTTTTCAACATAGATACAAATCAACCAAGAACAAATTCCGGCACAAACTTATTAATGGACTTCGAGTTCACGG
The DNA here is from genome assembly GCA_023014485.1 of Bathynomus jamesi. Classification (NCBI taxonomy): domain Eukaryota; kingdom Metazoa; phylum Arthropoda; class Malacostraca; order Isopoda; family Cirolanidae; genus Bathynomus; species Bathynomus jamesi. Next base: position 33,521 of record JAJOZX010007925.1, read on the forward strand.
AAGGAGATGTAATTACGGCCTTATCACAGATGCGAGACAATTCAGCGCCAGGGCCAAACACATGGAGTGCCACGTTTCTGAAGAAATGTAAGGAGAGTATTGCCAAACCGCTATACTTACTATGGAGGAAATCATTCAACACAGGACAAATTCCACTCCTCTTAAAGAACACGAACATTGCCCCCCCTATTTAAAGGTGGTAACAGAGCAATGCCCGGGAATTATCGGCCAGTGGCTCTCACCTCACACCTTATAAAGTGTTTTGAACATATAATTAGAGGCAAAACTACCTACAAGAAAAAGACTTGTACAACCCAAATCAACATGGCTTCAGGGCTGGAAGATCATGCCTATCACAGCTACTAGATCACCAGGAGAAAATATTAGAAACATTGTGTCGAGGACAAAATATAGAATCATAGCACACAAACTTAAGAATACAGGAATTACTGGAAAACTGGGAAGATGGCTGTTTAATTTCTTGACGCAAAGAACACAGAGTGGTGGTAAACGGTGTTAAATCGGAAGTCTCGGAAGTCGTGAGCTCTGTTCCACAATGGACAGTATTAGCTCCCTTGCTCTTCATAATAATGATTGCAGATATTGATGCAGATATTAAGGACAGTATTGTATCATGTTTCGCTGATGACACAAAGATATGTAAGGAAATATTGAACGAAGGTGACATAAGAAAATTACAAAACGACATTGAAACATTATTCCAATGGGCAGAAGACAACAATATGAAGTTCAACGAAGAAAAATTCCAACTTCTAAGATATGGTAATAACAAGGAGTTACATAAAAAAGGATACAAAACTCTGCAAGCCAAACAGATAACACCAAATCCACAAGTCACGGATCTGGAGTAATAATGTCGTTGGATGCAGAATTCAGAGAGCACTGTAACATAAAAATTACAACAGCTAGAAAATAATGGGAATCATCTGGAGGAGCTGCCGCAGCAGAAAAGCAAACATCATGCTTAAATTATGGAAGAGTCTATTCCTACCAATAATTGAGTATTGCTCAGTACTCACAAGCCCATACAAAAAACGAAACATTGCGAGCATTGAAGCTATACAAAGGACTTTTACGTCTAAGATAGAGGAAACGGAAGGTGAAGACTACTGGTCTCGACTACAATCCCTGGAATTCTACTCTCTCGAAAGAATGCGCGAGCAGTACACAATAATATACATATGGAAAATACTTCAGGGCTTTGTCCCTAACCTTAGAAATGAAATAAAAACAAACTGGAATGAGAGAAGAGGCAGATTTTGTACGGTCCCAGCGGCGGGGACAAGGGGCCATGAAAACGAGGATGGAAAATACCCTCAGAATACGAGGCCCAAAGCTTTTCAATGTCCTACCAAAAGAAGTGAGGAATCTCCAGCACACCGACCTGAATAACTTCAAGAACCAGCTGAACAGGTTCCTGTGCAAAGTCCCTGAACAGCCATGCGTGGCTGGCTACGAGGGCAGAAGATCAGACAGCAATTCCCTCCTTCACCAAATCCCGCAAATGAGACGGGACGCTGCAGAGGGGTCGGACCGCAGGTCGATCCTGAACCGTCGTTCAAACTCGCTTAAAGTAACCTAAAGTAAGTTATATATATATACATATACAGGGTGTCCCGTAAGTCCGGCATCATAAGAAAAATAATAAAAAAAGGCAAAACAAAAGCTTTTATTTACAGAACGTGCTCAATATGTCTACCATTGTTTTCAATACACAAATTCAGACGTGATACCCAGTCAGCAAGCACACGGTGAATGATGTCAGGAGTAATGGTGTTACATGCCCCAATAATGCGCTGCCGCAAATGTTCAACACTCCTAATTTTCTCTGCGTATACCAGCGCTTTCAAGTGGCCCCAGAGATAAAAATCTAGTGGCGTGAGATCCGGGCTTCTAGCTGGCCATTCCACAGGCCTTCGACGTCCTATCCAATGACCAGGGAATTGTTGGTACAGGTATTCCCTTACTTGGGTGCTGTAATGTGCAGGAGCGCCGTCTTGCTGGAATCATGTTGGGAAATTTCCTTCTTCGTTCAAGACACTGGGAAATGCTTCTTCCTTGAGCATACGTAGGTAGGTGCCTCCAGTGACATGTTCATCGAAAAAGAGGGGGCCTATGATGCGATCTTTCCAAATGCCACACCATACCATCACCCGAGATGCACCTTGTTCCTTTGAAGAGGTATACCAGTGAGGGTTGTTTTGAGACCAGTAGCGGGTGTTCTGTCGATTTACCTCACCATTTCCTTAAAAAATAGCCTCGTCACTGAACGGAATGGTGGACGGGAAATTGGCATCCCGAGCATATTGTTCCGTAGCCCATTCACAAAATTCCATCCGCCGGTCGGGATCATCATCATCGCTTAATTTCTGTAGGATCTGAAGTTTATATGGATGCCATTTGTGAGCCTGAAGAATGCGATGGATGCTACTTTTCGACACTCCTCTCTCGGCGGACAATCGCCGAAGAGACTTATTGGGACTTCTGTTAAAATGAGCCAGGATAGCAGTCGCTGTATCATCGTCAGTGGACCTCCTTGAAGGTCCACTGCTTGGTTTATCTTCTATGGATCCTGTTTCCTTAAACTTTGCAACAAGTCTGCTAACACAACTCTGTGTTATTGGCTCGCGGTCTGGATGCACTCTGTTAAATTCAGCAGCGGCCTCTCTTTGACTCCGATTTCCTATGAGTAGAATTATCTGGATTCGTTCTTCCTTGCTCACAGACATTATGGCCTGTAGAAAGAGAAAAATATGAATTATGGTTTGTAGAAATAGAAAAATATGAATTTCTCCTATGATGCCGGACTTATGGGACACCCTGTATATATATATATACATTCCGCTTAATGTGGACACATCGGTTCCCAGGTGTTTTGTCCATATAAAACGGCTGTCCACAGAAACCGAAGTTCTCGTTTTTTAACATTTATGGAACATTGTTTGCCCTAGTTTTATGCCTACTTTAGTTTGCTATGGATAGAAAACAAAATGCACTGTGCTTTAGCAATTTATATTACAGATATGTCTAACTTGAACATAATAAATGCTTTAACAATTTATATTGTATAACTTGAACATAAAATGAGAATGCAAAGTATGGTACTGTATTTTATATTAACTAATGAGAAAAGAACTTGTCTAGTTTCATTTGTATTTTTGATTTTTCGTTTTGCATTTGTACAAAATTATCGCAGACATCTAAGGCCGCCTGTGGACTTTCTTCGCTTCCTTTTTGCAGAAAGTACAATTGCAAACCATTTATGAATTTTTTGGCTTCAGTGTGAGATATTTTTTCTGGCTCCGGAGCATCATCATCGCCACTATCGGAATCACTTGGTTTCTGACGTTTTGCGGCAATTTCATCAATGATAGAATCGTCACAGTCTTCATAGTCATCATGGCACAACAGATCATCATCTAGGCTAGTATAAGACTGATGGTTTTCAACGCATGTCAAAGTTTCAATTTCGATTTCATCAATTGACTGTGAAGGAGACTTTGTAAATCCAGAATGAGCAAAACAATTCTGGATTGTTTTATCAGTCATGCACTTTCAACTTTTACTAATGAACTGTACTGCCTGTAAAATGTTTATCTTTGAGCTCACTTCTTTGGCCGTTGATGATGAAGTTAATAGGTTTTCTTCAATTGATTCTAATGTATAGTTCACTAGTTGTTTACGGTAAGCACCCTTTAAATTTTTTATAATGCCCATATCCATTGGTTGTATGAGAGACGTCGTTTTGGGAGGTAGAAATTCCAACTTAATGTTTTTCAAGCATTTCAAATGAGGATGCGCTGCGCAGTTGTCGACAAAAAGCAAAATTGTTCGCGATTTTCGTTGCAGTTCTGCATCCCATTCCTTCAGCCACTCTGCAAAAAGATCACTAGTCATCCAAGCATTTTTTTAGAACGGTATGTGACTGGTAAACTCTCCATGTTTAAGTTTTTAAAACACCGTGGCATCGCACTTTTACCAATAACCATAAGCTTCCGTTTGTCATTCCCTGACATGTTAGCACAGCATAGGACAGTTACGCGATCCATAGCCTTTTTTGAACCTGAAAGTTGCTCGTGTTTATAAACTAGTGATCCATCGGGGGTAGCTCGGTAATAAAGACCTGTTTCGTCTGCGTTATAAACATCGTCAGCGGAGAAGTTGGTAAGCAAGTTAGGCAACGTGTTAATTTTCCATTCATCAGCACTCACAGTATCAGCATCAGCTTTCTCTCCATGAAATTTCTTAAATTTGATGTCATGTCTCGATTTCCAGCGTGACAACCAACCATCCGTTGCCTTAAAATCATCATGGCCCATTTTCTCAGCAAGCTCACCAGCTTTATCCTTCAACATAGGACCGCTCACTCGAACTCCTCGTTTTGTAACAATAGCAAACCATTTGTTAAGTGCCTCGTCAACATCTGGATCTTTTCCTTCACGTTTTCTTTTTTGGAAGGTTCCTGGTTTGGCTTCGTTCGAAGCCCATTGTCGTCGTAACTCTTGTTGCTGTTGCAGCAATTTACCAATTGTGGATTTAGGCACGCCGATGATTTCTGCCAGTTTTCTTATTGGGGTGTTTGCTGGTTGACAGCTGATTTTGTCCAATAATTTAATTTTTTCACCAAGCGTGAGGTCCTGACGACGCGACATCATTCACGGAAAGTTACTCTGCACTGAATGTAAACTAAACAAATAAGCAAAGGTCAGCTACGTTTATATAGTTTATGACGTAATGTGACGTCAGCATGGTGTGACTTTGTAATTAGTCCACAATAACCGGCCCTATGTCCCTTTAAACCGATTTAAAATTAACTGTTTTTTACCATTTGTTTTGTTCTTTGGCTTTTGTCCATAATATGCGGCTGTCCCTATTATCCAGTGTCCATATTACACGGAATCCACTGTATATATATATTTTTTTTTTTTGTTGCGAATGTTTTGCTTTACTCTCTAGGTAATTAAATTGTTTTAAACGAATATAAGGAATACGTTTCTGCAGTTAATGGCTAAAATTTCTCGTTTTGGTACATCCTGTTTATTATTGTCTTCTCATATAATGACACTGATCTGATGATTGTGACAAGTGTATGACAGAGAGGAAGGTCTTTATAGCAATGTATGATGCACGTTAATTTGTGACGTTATTTAATGAATGTTTATATCGGTTCTAGGGCATGGTTAATTAATCATTTTTAGGAAAAAGTGATGAATGATGAAATTTTATAATTAATCAATGATTAACTGATTAATATATATTTTTTAAATTAAAGACTTCTGAAAAGAGTCAGAAAGAGCTTCATTGTTTCTGTTGCGTGAGATAAGACTGAAGAAAACATTTTGCTCAAACATTTAGTTTGCTTTAGTTAAAAAAATCAGGCATGGGCGGATTAGACAGTTTATACACGCAAAAAGGTGCCAAATTCAAATGATACATTACAAAATTTAAGGTAAAATGATGGTGAAATTATGAGGAAAATTAATCATTTCCCATCTTTTTCTAAAAAATATTTTTTATTAATTAATTATTAAATTCGAAACACTGATTAACTGATTAATCAGTACCATGCCCTAAATTCGGTTCTCCACGTCGATGAAATAAATGTGCAAGAAAATTCAGTGACCGCGTGAAATCCGATCACGCAGGCAATCAAAATCGTATGCAGAAATTCTTTCTTCTCCGCCCGCGTGTTTCCCATGGCCTTCACCGTGTGACTCTGGGAACACTAGCAGTAAACCAAGACCAGTGTTACGAGTCTGAAGTTAATCTTCAAACCGCGTACGAGGCACACGCTCCTTCGCTCGGACCAGTACCCGTTCGTCGTTCTCATACATTCTCAGATTTAATTTGAGCTAACTTCAACCGGTAATTTGCAACATCGAAATGTTGATTGAATTATTTAATTTCGTTACTGCACCGTTGCTAAATAATTTAGCTGAGTAATTCAATGAAGATAGAAAAGAATCGAATACCATTTTCTACTTCTCGCGATACAGGCCTGTACCCTTTCGATCGACGGACCATTCTGTCCACACACTAAATGAACTCGTTTAACCGAATCTAACGTAGCTAAACTTAACCTAACTTAATCAGACCTAATATAACTTTTCGATTAAGTGTCGTATCAAGAGAATGATGTTAGCTAGTTAATTAGTAAAACTGAAAATAGAGATTGAGTCGAGCGAGAAGTTTCGTAACTGAATCGTATAAAACTAATTAGGATTTGTGGCTGAATAATTTTAATTACATGAGTAGTTACTGAAAGTTATAACGTTTATCCACTTTACACACACACACACACACACACACACACACACACACACACACACAGGGTAAGCCACTACTAGGGGTCACCAATTAAATTTTTTTTGAGTGTGCATAGGTCTTCCTGTAACTCTGCCAAGGTTCACTACCCACACTTCTTTTAGTTTTTTCATTATGTGACCGACGTTATTTTACCAAAATGTACTTAAAATCGCTACCGGTACTTCTATTTTCCCAAATGAAAACTAAACTTAAAAAAAAGAATAGAGAAGTTTGATTTTCCTCATCCGAAATGTCAGAAATTCCTATATTTTAAAGTAAATCGTATAATCAATTTATGGATTTATTCCCTCTGATACGAATGAAATACGTCGGCAGTCCGGATCTGGACCGCGGTCCGCTTAGAAGATATCTTTCGAATCTGTAATACATTTTTAATAGTTTGGAGCAGTCAGGGACAGAAAAGTATGCCATTCTCAAAATCCTAACCATATATCATAGTACATGACAAGCTATATTAAAATACATATTGATGCGTAATTAATTTTATAAATTAAATTAATGAAGGTACTTTGAACGGATGAGACAAAATACTTTTCGCGGGTGGTAGGGGGTGTCGTCCAAGTGGTCCCCAGCGAAGTTTCGTGTATCGACTTCTTGTTTCTTCGACAACAGTGTAGCTTTCGTCGTGCGACCAGCCTATAAAATCCTGATCAGTTTATGATTTTTCATATTTGTGGAACGATGAACGTGCGTGTTGGCGCTTGCCAAAGGTCCTTGAAGGTCTTTATATGTCACTCGTGGATTACTGCTAACCTCAGTCGTCTTTATGTCCCTCCATTTGTAAGTAATATGATGAACAGTTGTCACATGGATTACTTATTTCGCTGATATCTTTTTGTACCCCCTCCCTAGATGTATGAGCATTGACAAGGGCCCTCCGTAGGTCATTCGAGAGCTCCTTCAATCTTGGCATGATACCCGATGCTCTTTACGTTATCCGCACCAAAATGATACCTGAAATGCGAAGGAAACTAATTACAAAGGTGATCAATCACATTAAAATAATATCACAACGTTCATACAAGGAATGCTACCTTATAAGTAGACCCCGGATGTTTAGGCACTAAAAACCCTTAAAAATGGCAGGCAAATAGGAAAAAATAAACAGTCAAAATAAACCGTAAACCCTCCCCAAAAAGGCATTTATAAATTTGCTTTGAAAAAACTATTAATCTAGAATAATACCTTTATACACACACAATACATATTACCAACGCCCTTAGTGAACAAAACAGGAGGTAATGCAAATATTAGTTACGCATAATGATTTCATTTCCAAATATAAAGTTTAATATAGAGCAATACCATTATACACGTATAAATAATACATATTACAACGCCATTACTGTATGGTGAACAAAACAGTAGGTATTGAAATGTTCGCTACACAATAATGACAAGGATTTAAATTTAAAAAAGGGTTAATATAAAATAATGTTATTACGAAAGGAGGAGATTGTAGATACCAATCGACCAGGGAAGTACTGCAGAGGGAATGTTAGGTAGGAGACAGGGAGTGCTGGAACTCCCGTTTCTCCTGTCACTCTCCTCCTTAGCTGATCTTTATTCGTGTCTCATCTACCCTGTGAGCAGTCCAGCATGCTCTCAAACACCCTCTTCTCCCTCTATTCCTCACTACACATACATGTATCTTACACACTACACAATCTTTTCAAAATTTATATTAAAAAAAAAAAGAAGAAAAATGGCATTATTGAGCCTTGGAGACCTTGGCTTTGTCTCTCTCCTTCTGCGGAGGGGACACTTTTGTGGGCGCTCGCCCTTAGCCCCCTCCTAACATAAAAAAGAATGTACGCTCAGTTTGTTTTATATATATATATATATATATATATAGGGTCATATATGTATAGGAAAATTATTTCACGAAAGGAACACGTGAATAATATTTATGATGAAAACCACGAAGGAAAAAGGAAACAGAATGGTGCTCAAGCGCTTCCGTCTAATGATATCCCCAGGAACACTGAAATAAATAACAAGTTCGAGACTATATATAGGCCACAAAAAAAAAATAGTAGAAAAATAAAAATTGTAGGAGGAGCATACAAATTTATAAGGAAAAACTACGAGTTTTAGCACTTTGCCCCGCTTGTCTAAATCCGTTCTGAACGAATTCAAAACAACAGGATCAAGCGAAAAAGGCCCTAGCTAATGTTAAAATTATTTGTAAGTTGAATAATGGCAGACTCAAGAATATTTGTATTAACAATGTTGCTTGAGTGAAACAAAATTGAAGCATTATTCCAATCAATACAGTGGGATAACTCTGACAAATGGACGAAAAGGGCACTGGACGACTGTCCCGTTCTAACGGAATATTGATGCTGTTTTACATGCGTGTGCAAATCCTTTCCTGTCTCCAATGTAAAAGGAATCACATTGTTTACAACCAATTTTATAGATAATGCCTGAATTATTGGTAGGGCTATTTTTTACTATGATATTTTTCACAATATTATCATATGAAAATACTACATTAATATTCAAAAGTTTAAGTACATTAGCAATGCCTAAAAAGTCTGGGAAAAATGCAAGTACTAAAATATTCTTCGACAATATTAATCGATTTAGCTCAAAATCCGGTCTGAGCTCTTTTTCCATATAAGGAATGAGAAAATGCATTAGGAGCTCTTATTTGTGCCTTTTATTTTTTACCATATATGTGTGGTTCACCCAAATATATACAGGGTGTCCGAGAATTATCTGTACAACTTTTGGTTGTTATTAAAAGTCAACCATGAAGTGTAGAAATTCCAGTGTTGTCCCATTTTACAGAGAATCTCATTAAGTTTTTTCTGATACCAAGTTTTGACAAGTTTTTTAGAAATTCCAGTGTGTCCGAACATTATCTGTACAATTTCATCTTTTAATAAAATTCTTGATAACACACGTAAAATTCTTAAACAAGATTATTTAGAATCTGTATTTTCAAAAGTTTCTTTATTAAAGTAACGTTGTTACAAACATTCGATATGTGCACCATCAGTGATTCGCAAAACATCCAATCGATAATCCAAATGTTGCATGTACGCTGCAGCATATCCACATCAATTTGCTCAATAGCAGCTGTGATTCTTGCTTTTAAATCATCAATGTCTGTGTGTATGCACCTGATGGTGCTATATCGAATGTTTGTAACAACGTTACTTTAATAAAAGAAACTTTTGAAAATACAGATTCTAAATAATTTTGTTTAAGAATTTACGTGTGTTATCAAGAATTTTATTAAAAGATGAAATTGTACAGATAATTTTCGGACACATGGAATTTCTAAAAAACTTGTCAAAACTTGGTATCAGAAAAAACTTAATGAGATTCTCTGTAAAATGGGACAACACTGGAATTTCTACACTTCATGGTTGACTTTTAATAACAGCCAAAAGTTGTACAGATAATTCTCGGACACCCTGTATATACATATGCGCCTCGGTGGTGTAGTGGTTAGCATCGCTGACTACCAATCCATCGGCTCCGGGATCGAGACCCGGTGATGTCAGGCGGCGCGCAGCAAACCCCAGCTGTTCAGTAGTTTCGGGAATCTTTCACCATTATGGCCCTCTAAGCTTTCTCCATCTGATCTACAATATCTAAAGATTACTTCCCTTCGAGACAGACACAAATCCAGCACTTCACTTGCAGCGGATCTCGAAAAAACAACAGGTGTCTCAGTTGATCCTTCTACTGTACGAAGGAAGCTTAATTCAGTAGGTCTCAGATGTCCAATACTTGTGTTCGAAAGCACATTTTCTTATCTTCTCTTTATTTCCATTCCTTAAAAGTGGCGTTTTTGCTGCAACACGTCTTTTAAGACCTACTGAGTTAAGTTTCTTTCATACAGTAAAGGGATCAATTGAGACACCTATTGTTTCTTCAAGATCTGCTGCAAGTGAAGTGCTGGATTTGCGTCTGTCTCGAAGGGAAGTAATTTTTAGATATTGTAGATCAGATGGAGAAAGCTTAGAGGGCCTCCCTGATCTAGGGCAATCAGCTGGGGTTCCAATTGAGCTGTGACGAGCCAAGATTTTTTGTACACCAGTTTTGGAAACGCCTGTAGATTCACTTATTTTTCTTTGACTCAGTCCCTCACCATGCAAATGTATTATTTTATATCTAATCTCATCAGAAATTGTACTTTTTGTCATTTCTTAAGCCTGTGAAAGAAAAAAACCAGCATGAATTAGGATTATAATGAGAAACGTTTTGGGTAAATTTGTTTTGCAGAATTTAAGTGAATATGTCAATACTTTTAATTGTAAATATTGATATAACAATAGCTTAGGAGCATTTATTGCAGATCCATCAGTAATAGTTCGCTAGATCTTTAAACACATGCGTTATAAGTAATATAATGAATCAACCCTCAAGTCCAATTTATACAGACTAGAGGGTCATCCAGCTTATACAACTTTATACACTTAAGTAATAACTTAGTTATACGTTAATATGAACCAGAGGTTCTAGTTAATATGTTTTAGTATCAAAACCAATTTTCATACGACAGATTATCTGAAGGTTATTAGATTGATAGTGGTCTCTGACTTTTGCACAGTACTGTGTATATATATATATATATATATATATATATATATATATATATATATATATATATATATATATATATATATATATATATATATACAGGGTGGGCCGTAAGTTTCCATACATAAGAAAAATAAACATTTTGTTATGGACAACCATTTTTATTTATATAATATGCTCTACATGGTTGCCATTGTTTTGAAAACACATTTCAATACGTGTTCCCCACTGTTGATGAACACGCATTAGCACAGTTGACGTTATGCTTGTAATGGCGTTGGTGATACGTTCCTTTAGATGATTTATGTCTCGTATCTTTTCCTGATACACCATGGCCTTCAAGTGCCCCCAAAGATAGAAATCAAGGGGGGTGAGATCTGGGGATCTGGGAGGCCACTCCACAGGACCACGCCGACCAATCCAAGCATCCGGAAACTGCTGCTGATCCAAATACCGACGCACGTGAAGACCATAATGAGGTGGAGCTCCATCTTGCTGGAAGTAAACTGGGAAGTTACCTTCCTCGTTTAGCAGGATGGGAAAATCTCTTCTTGCAACATGTTAAGATACCTTTCGGCATTAAGATTTCCACTGACAAAAAAAATTGGTCCAATAATTCTGTCACCCCATATCCCGGCCCACACCATCACTTTACCGGCACCTTGCATCTTCGTCGGACTCAGCCAGTTAGGGTTAGCATTACTCCAATAACGTATGTTTTGCCGATTAACCTCTCCATTGACGTAAAAATTTGCTTCATCAGTAAACAAGATCTTACGTCAAACGCATATTCTTAGGGTATCTGAAACATAAAAACAAACGTTTAATTTTTCCTATGTATGGAAACTTACGGCCCACCCTGTATATATATATATATTATATATATATATATATAATATATATATATAGACACACACACACACACACAGTATATACAGGGCAGGGTGGCGCAAAAGTCGCGCATCATATGAATTTTCAGTGTTGATTATACAGGGTGTCCATAAATGTTTACCCTGAAATCAGTATGATCTCATGTTTTAATGACGAATCTTACATTCGTTTTCTTTTTACAGGTGATCTCGTACACACAGTTTCTGTGCTGGTGTGTTTCGTCTACCGCATTCGCCGCTAGGAGCGCTGTAGTAGATGTTCAGTTAAGATGGCGTCTGTGACAGAGAAGGCACAATGTGTTGTGTGGCTTGCAGAAACAAAATCTCATGTCAGTGTTCAGCGAAGGTTCAGAACAAAGTATGGAAAGAATCCACCTGATGTGAAGTTAATTAAGTCGTGGATGAAAAAATTCTTGGAAGCTGGAAACGTGGAAAAGGGAAAGAGCAGTGGTTGACCATCAGTTTCCGATGGGACGGTGGAAAAAATTCAAACGGCTTTCACACCAATTACGCCATCCCCCAGCTGCAGGACAGGCAGCCAACTGTCATCTTCCAACAAGATGGGGCACCCCCTCATTGGGCGCATGTTGTTCGTGAAACTCTCGACGCAACATTTCCAAATCGATGGATTGGCAGGGACGGGCCAATCTCATGGCCCCCAAGATCACCAGACATTACCCCGCTGGATTTCTTTCTCTGGGGTCATGTTAAAGATTTGGTTTCTGCAACAGTTGTTCCAGATATCAGGACATTGCGAGAACGCATTACGGATGCAATTGCAACAGTTAACCCACAAATGTTGGAAAATGTGTGGCGTGAGTGTGAATACCGTTTAGACATTTTACGTGCCACTAGGGGTGCACATGTGGAAGCTTATTAAGTTCATTAACTATGTATCAAAACTTTGTATGTTTATCTACTTATGATTAAAACTGTGTTTGAATACGAGTGTTTATTTAAAAGTTATAGCATGCTTTAATCAGGGTAATCATTTATGGACACCCTATATATTATTTTTTTCTTTTAGGTATGGGATGGCTGCGAAATTAACAGACGAGAGGGTGAGCTTGGTTTTTAATGCATGGAATACCAGGCACTACAAATCGATGAATCGGTACAGAATTTAAATTCTGTACCGATTCCTCCTACAATATATATATATATATATATATATTATATATATATATATATATAATATATATATATATTATATATGATGATAATTTTCATATATATATATATGTGTGTGTGTGTGTGTGTATGTGTGTATGTATGTATGTATGTATAAACATACTCGTATGTATGAACTCTGCAGATTATCTCTATGGCTCTGTCTTTAAATTTAATGTAAAAAAAACTCGGTTTCTCCGCATTATCTAAAAAGATTTATCAAATAACCCCATTTTGCCAACAAAGCAACATACATGATATGTATACATAGGAAATCATTAAGTGGCTCATATATACTGTATATATATATATATATATATATATATATATATATATATATATATATATATATATATAAAAGAAGTGAGGAATCTCCAGCACACCGACCTGAATAACTTCAAGAACCAGCTGCACAGATTCCTGTGTAAAGTCCCTGACCAGCTATGCGTGGCTGGCTACGAGGGCAGGCGGAGATCATACAGCAATTCCCTTCTTCACCAAATCCCACAAATAAGGCGGGATGCTGCAAAGGGGTCGGACCGCAGGTCAATCCTGAACCGTCGTTCAAACTCGCCTAAAGCAAGCACATAAATATTGTATATATTATATTTCTTCTTGTACCTGATGTCCTCATCATATGTAAATCGAACAGTAAATTATACGTGTGTATTTATATATTATTTCTTACTGCACCTAATGTATGACATACGCATGTATAATTTGAAACAATAAGTTGTAAATATGATCCTAAGTTCTGCAAATTAAGGTTTTTGCATTGTTTAAGGGCTTTTAGGTTGATATTTTAAATAAAATTAATTTTAAGCATTATTAACTTTTTTTTTGAAGGGTAAATGTTTTTGTTTTTGGAAAGAAATACGTCGCATCACGATTAATATACTGTATATACGAGGGGCGGTCAGGAAATAAGTTTACACGGCGTGTATAATTTCGTAACTAAAGGACCTACACTGATTATGTTTGTATTATCGGGTGAATTCGTTAATCATTATTGGCAACACTGCACGTCGATTCGGCTGCCATTTCACGCATTTTTCACCTCTACCACAAGGAAGGAATCTGTTTGTTGGTATGAAAATACCCCTCGAAAGGGCCACTAAACCCAAACTGTGCCGCACTTAATTGTTAATCATGTCCGTATAACGTACGTATTACATTTATTTTGAAGGTTATAAATTTCGTATAACGGAGTTTATTTTTATTTATTAGAGTCGTTCCCGATCATTATTTCTTCAAAGAAGCTACGCGTTAAGAAAGTGTTTTTTTGTCATGAAACCGTTTCTTAAAGTGTACTATACTATACGCACTATATATTATATTCTTGTCAAAAAGAGTTCATTGTTTCTTGTAGTTTTTGACTCAACACATAATATATATGCGATCAAATATGATAAATTCTGAAATATCGTCGACGGGACAGAAAGTGACAACAACAAAAAACTCGACTGAAATCTATTTTAACCCGTTAACGCCGAACGTTTTTCTAGGGTTAAGTCTAAATGCGTGTATTTATTTTTATAACGGTATGTATTCGACCTAGTCAGCGTTAGAGGGTTAATACGGTTGTTTGCAGACACTATATATACACACAGTATACTATATATATATATATATCTATATATATATATATATATATATATATATATATATATATATATATATATATATATATACAAGGAAACGCAAAGTTTTTGAATTTCATAGTTTTATAGCTGTTTAATGTGAATTCTTTTAAAAATTGAGTACGTTAGTTGTGACCAGTGCTTCAGTATTAGTAATAAGAAGGTATGGAAATATTTTCTGTCAAGGATTTTGTTTTTTTTAATGGCGTGGCGTTTGAAGGCATAAAATTCGGATAGAATAGATGTAGCGAGCTCGTGAAATAAAATGTTTATACCGATACTCCATTAAAATGAGATATGGCTTCAATAAAAAAAGGTGAAGAAAATTTTGTATTTTATAATTAGAGTTGCTCTTTATAATGCAGAGGAGTACAGTAGCGTTCATCCGTGTTCATACGTAAATGTCAAAAAGGAATGAGATGCGTAAGAGCATTCATTCACAGCCTCAACTCGTAATCCCCCCCCCCCACCAACCACTCCACCCGCTGCACCCCGAGTCTGATGTTGTGATTGGTAGCAAATAAAAGTTTAAGAAAAGCTTCTTCCACCTGTCTTGAAGAATGATGGTGTTCCTTTTCTAGTGAGGCTCATTCTGTATGTGATGTACAGTTTTGTAATATACAAAGATGTTTTCGAGTAGTTATTTTTAGTATTTTCGTTACTTTTATATATTTAATATTTTTAAAAATTCAAAGGAAATTTCACTTTTTTTGAATCTACGTCGATACAATGACGTATCATGTAGTACCGTTTCGAAAAAAAAGTTCGCCTAAAACATGAAATTTCTGAATATGAAAAATTATTAATTAGTAATA
Source organism: Bathynomus jamesi (assembly GCA_023014485.1). NCBI lineage: Eukaryota > Metazoa > Arthropoda > Malacostraca > Isopoda > Cirolanidae > Bathynomus > Bathynomus jamesi. The sequence continues at coordinate 48,944 of JAJOZX010007925.1, forward strand.
TTTTCTCTGCGGATATTTTATTCTTTTTTTTTTTGACTAATAAAATTTGAAAAATAAAACTCAATCTTTACTAATTAGAGATTTTTTGGGCGAACTTTTTTCCGAAACTGTTCATGTAAAGAGGGTATATTTAATATTTCTAACAAGTTTGAAGTACTTAATTATCATTTTAAAAAATAACTTGTTATAGCGGTTTTTTTTTTTTTTAGACATTTTTAGAGTAGCTAATATTAAAATCTACGGTTTTATTTTGCAATGTTTCATTACCCTTTCTCCGTTAAGGATTATTGGCTCCATAACCATTCATCAGATATTGGAGTGCCAAATCTGATATCTGCTCTTAACCGTGCTGTAGAATTTATTTATTTGTCCATTATTTAAAGAGTCGAAAGTAAGTCGAACCGAACCGAACCGAACAGCATCAGAATTTAAAAATGTATCCGAACATTTTTAGAATTATCTTTTCAACGAAGAGAACCGATGAAAACAAAGTTTAAGACGTGTCCTCGACTATTCATTTGCATTTTTACGATTAACACTTTAATGCCCGCGGATCTTTTCCGAGTGAATAAAGTCGTCTGACATTAACCAAAACAAAATCGGTATAAAATTTGAACGAGCGATAAAATGTTAATAGATGCTTGTTTAGATTCTTCATGATGACGCTACGCTATAGCGAACTAGAAGAAAAAATTCAACCAATCGCGCGCAAATGTCAACATTAGAGGCCAACGCGCGTCTTACATAATCACATTAAAGCAAAACAGTCATTACTAAACAAAACATATCTATCTGCGTGTATACTTTCAACATAAAAGAATCACAAACGTATACTAATGATGGTTTTTTTTAATTTCTACCTTTTTTTTTTTTTGTTTATTTTTAAATTTAGTGTCTGTTTTATGTTCAAAATATTGAAAGGAATGTTTGCTTTTATTTTATTAAGTCTGAAAAAGAGGCTTTTATTTTATTAAGTCTGAAAAAGAGAAGAAAAATAGTATGACCACAAATATTATTGATTATTAAAGATGTATTATAATGAAAAAGAATTTTTATATATAATATATATAAATTATTATATATATATATATATATATATATATTATATATATATATATATATATATATATATATATATTCATGTATTCCCTTTCGCGTGCACGCTTGCCAAAGGCAGTTTCCAACTGTATACACCATTTCTATTTAATAATGAAATTATACTGTTCTATGAACACTATATATATATATATATTTGTAAACAAATAAATCAAAAAATAAATATATATGTGCAAACATTTCCCACTTGGACTTGAACACGGGACCTTTGACTCAGAGTCGCGGACATTGACCATTGAGCTACGACAGGATAAAAGTTAATACAACTTGGCACCTTTTTCATCGCTATATTCGAGCTAATTGTTAGCATTTAATTCAAATCTATCTGGTTAACTTCCGGCCGTGAAATAGTTCGTTTCTCTTGGTTGAGGAAATATGTGCCAGGTTGTATTTGCATTTATCCTGCCGTAGCTTAATGGTCAGTGTCCGCGACTCCGAGTCATAGATCCCATGTTCGAGTCCGTGGGAGATATTTTTAATATATTTTTATTTGTATTATTTATTTATTTACAAATGTACAGTTTTCATAGATGAGTATATTTCATTATTAAAGTATGCTGTATACAGTTGTAAACTGCCTTTAACGAGCGTACACCCTTTACAAGCCGAAATCTACTAATTAGATATAATTACAAGATTTTATAATTTTTTATAATAGACTTACAAAGATAAAGGGAACTTACAGACTAGGACATACTGTGTTCTATTTTGAACCATTTAAAAGCACATTTGTTATAAATATTTCACAAGTCCTAGAAATTTTTATAAGACTTTAACTGTAAGGAACTTACAGACTAGGACACGCAATTTTATTAGACGCTTGATACGAAGAATAACGAAATGTGAGGCGAGATTTTCTGGGAGGATAAAGAGGATTTTAACGATGACAATTGCATATTAATAATAAATAATAATAAATAACAGTAATAAAGAAAGAAAGGAGTGGCTTCAGTAACTTTGGAATTTAAGTTTTAATCGGTTTACTAAAGATGAGAGACCATTCATTGATTTTAATTCATTCGGTAGATTGTTTCATAGTTCCATCGCTAAATAAGGGAGAATTTCTACTACACTGAATAGTATTGTTTGCATTTGAGATATATTCCTACGCTCCACACACACACACACACACACACACACACACACACACACACACCTCTTGTTTGATGTTCGTGACATATCTGATTGTTCATTATATTCTCGATTATAGTCGGAGCAGATTGTCTTTAAATTTTAATATATGCAGTTGCTTTTAAGATTTTTGATGTATGAGCATAATAATCGCTCTTATTTATGAATGTTCCTAATAATTCTCTTCTGGTTTATGATTAAAGGGTTGATGATGTAATCACATGCACTCCCATATGCGGTAATATTGTGTGAGAGATGTGGATAAACTAAAGAAACGTTTAGCGTTTTAAGTGTATTTTTGGGAGGGAAATTTAATTTTCAAATAAACGAGAATTTCGATAGTTTATGATCTATATTTTTAATATGTTTACGAAAGAATAGTTTGTCATCAAGCGTAACTCCTAATAATTTTCCTTCAGTGACGCGGGACGTAAAGTGCAAGTCGACAGTAATATTAAAGTCTGGTATTAATTTTTTTTGTGATTAGCGGGAAGTTTGTTTTATTTAAGGATAATTTATTGGATTTTAACCAGTCACATACAGTTGCGACGTCTCTATTTACTAATTCGTTGAGGGATGTGAGCTTGCTGTTTGAGTATATCGGGGAGATGTCATCCGCATATTGGAAGCCTTTTCCGTTATGAGAGTTGTGAAAGTTATTTATATAGGTCAGAAATAGTAGGGGGCCAAAAATGCTTCCTTGTGGAACTCCCTGTGTAATTTTTAGTTGGGCGGTGATAATGTTTGATGTATTGGCTTCTGTTGTATAGGTATGATTCGAACCTATTTAGAGCAACATTATTTCTGTCATAATGAGATAATTTATAAATAAGTATGTCGTGGGAGATTGTATCAAGACTTTTGATAGGTCCACAATATATATAAAATGTTATGCAACTTGCTGAAGTTTTTGTATGAAAGTAATGTACTTTGAGAATTTTATAAGTACTGCCCATTTATGCATTTGATATATGTTAAGTAGGACTGTTAAACAACTTAATTTTAAATAAAATCTAAAAGGAATGAAAACCTATTGGTAACTTGTCATACAATGGTTATTTGTGACCTATTTTGATTGCAAAATTCCTATTATTTCCTATTTTTCAAAAGTAAATTTCATACAGTTCAAGCAAAAAATTCATACTTTTTTCTATATTTTGTGTAGACTGCCTGAAATAACTTAATTTTAGAATTGAGGAGTTTTGTAAAGTAAGACAATCATGAACTAAGCATTTAATTTGGCCGTTTGAGTCGGGCATTTGTTTTTGGCTTCCTAATTAAACGCGTATAGAGTTCAATAAACCAAACAGTTTGGCATTAGGGTATTCAAAACGTTAAAGAAGGAAGATTGTCTACCCAGAATCGTAAAACTTTCTTGAAATAGGAGTTGAGATCCAAACCGCAAAATGTAATTTTATACTTGAAGCTTATCGGTCCCGGTGAGGCATGGTGCAGTTTCGATTTGGATTCCTTCAGATTTGGACAGTTCCACAGGTGTGTTTCATAACATGTGGGACGCACTTTCAGGATGGATTCAGGAACTGAAAACAATGAAAAAAGCTTATATAAACATATACCCGAAATCACTTTGTTTCCGAGTTACAGCCCCTTTTGTGTTCCAGCAATCCTTTCCGCAAACTGTTCACAAACACTGCTTGCCAACAATGTGAGTGTGTACGAGACTTATTTCATGTATAGCCTTGCCGATTGTAATGTTTCGTACACACTATGACGTTTCAATATCGTTGAGTGGTAGAGCCATCAGTCAGTCAGAGGTGCATCGCGGTGTTTCACTGTTCGTATTCGTAACTTCTTACCGTGAATAAGTGCAGTCCAGTGAAAAAAAAATTAAAAGTTTTTGTGCTATTTAGTGATAGTGTGCATTTGAAGTGAGAATGGAGGCTTATTCAAACAGAGAAATGGCAGATATGCATCTCATGTATGGACTTGCCGAGTGTAATGCAGCCGCAGCAAGATGTCTGTATGCGGAAAGGTTTCCGAATCGCCGTCTGCCAGAGAAGAAGACCTTTCAGAGAATAGACGAGCGTCTTGGTGATACAGAATCATTCAACAAGCGAGTTTCAGATGGTGGTAGACCAATTAGCGCCAGAACTGTTGAGTTGGAGGAGCGGGTTCTGAATCGCGTGAGGAACATCCTGGTGTCAGCATCCGAAGGATAGCAGCAGCAGAGGGTGTAAGATACACAACTGTGTGGAGAATTTTACGGAAACAACAGCTTTACCCATATCACATTCAGAGAGTACAAGGCCTTACTGAAGCTGATTTCCCACCACGAGAGGCTTTTTGTATTTGGTTCCTTCAACAGTGTGCTCGCGATCCTCTTTTTCTATCCTCCGTGGTTCCTGATGAGGCTCCCTTCACAAGAAATGGCGTGATCACTTTTCACAACACTCATCACTGGACCGAAGAGAATCAGCATCCCATCATCCAGTTAAGGCACCAACAACAATTTAATATCAATGTATGGGCAGGACTTATTGCCGACAACTTAATCGGTCCTTTTGTTTTGCCTGGAAGATTAACAGAAGAATCCTATTCCAGTTTTTTAAGGAATGATGCAAGCGATTTACTAGATGAAGTTCCTCTTGGTGTTCGACGTCGTATGTGGTTTATGCACGACGGTGCTCCGCCTCATTTTAGTTAAGTAGCCAGAGACTATTTGGATGACCATTTCCCTGATAAATGGATATGCCGTGGAGGACCCATTACGTGGCCTGCTCGCTCCCCGGATCTGAATCCACTCGATTTTTACCTGTGGGGTCATCTGAAATCCATCGTTTACGTGACACCCATTGATAACGTTGAAATGCTTCGCCAACGTGTAGAACAAGGATGCCAGAAAATCCGAGCAATACCTGGAATGTTTGAACGCGTCAGGCAGTCTATGACGAGGCGTGTTCAGGCATGTATTCAAGCGCAAGGCGGTAATTTTGAGCACTTCCTTTAAAGGTAAGGCCGATACTTGCTGGAACACACAACGGGCTGTAACTTGAAACAAAGCGATTTCGGGCTTATGTTTATATAAACTTTTTTCATTGTTTTCAGGTCCTGAATCCATCCTGAAAGTGCGTCCCACATGTTATGAAACATCCTGTGTAATATATATATATATATATATATATATATATATATATATATATATATATATATATATATATCCCACACACACACACACACAAACACATTCAACAAAGTCACCAGGAAACAAGGATCACCGAAACCCGCACCCAACACTAATAACGATAAAAGAAGAATACGTATCCCATAAATATCTACACTCCACAACTTCAACAACACTGTCCGTAAACAATCCACCGCAGTTTTCAGCACCAACTCCACCATAAAAAACAAAACGGTAAAAAACACGCCCCAACAGAAGAAAGGACTGGTCCACGCCTTCCCCTGCTGCGATTGCTACATCGGAGAAACTGGAAACACACTAAACAAGAGGATAACAGATCACAAACAAGCGATCCACATGGGCAATACTTCAAACTCCATCTACAACCACAACAGAAACCCAGGACATCAAATTAACTTCAAGGAGTGCCACATTACTCAACGAGGCTCCTCTACGAATCAGTCCTTATACAACACACACAAAACTTCAATCTGAACACGGTCAGACAGGAAAATATATATAACCATTTAACTTACTCTTCAATAAACAAAAACACAAATGAAAAATCCAAACAACTAATGCGTGCATCCCTTTCCACCGCATTCGTTTATATAGTTCCCTGTTGTTATATTGTTCATTGAGTCTTTGTATCTTATCTGATGTTAATCCTTTTTATCATTATCATATATTTTTATATTCACACATGGACTACCTTCATTAACCATTTGTGATCACAACCAACTTCCGGCTCCCCGAGACTCCCCCAATCCCTTCCCACTTTTTAAGCCTTTAAGAGTATATAAAGACCGTCTCTTTGTTTTTCTGTTAATAAAGCTTGAAAATGCTCCAGTGATTGGAGCGAAACATCGCTACTCCTGCTTTCCTTTTTCCTGCGTGAAATATCTCAACACTGAACCAAAACCATGGTTTTCGCCGCATATATATATATGTTAAACACAAACTCTTGTTACTTCGATTAAATGATTACCTATAGACATCTAATCAGTTTGGTTTTAAAAGGTCCCACTCAACTGACCTACGTATCTATGTACTTAAAGAAACAATATCTAAATACATTGACAGTAATTCAACTATTTATAGTTGTTTCCTTGATATAAGTAAGGCATATGATAGAGTGAACCGCAATATTTTATTTAAAAAACTAGAAGACAGGAAGGTTCCCATGTACATATTAAATGTATTGAAATTTTGGTATTCCCACCAATCTTTTACCGTTAGGTGGGGCACTGTACTATCTACTATCCGAATGTCTTGGCTCCTCTTGCGGGGTGAGACAAGGCTCCTTGCTCTTTCCTATGCTATTTAATGTGTACAGTATATTGACGGATTAATTGTTTCATTTAATGAGGCAACAGTGGGATGTTGTATAGATAACACAAGGATAAGTAACTTAGTTTATACCGATGATATGGTGTTAATAAGTCCCTCTGTGAAAGGTCTGGATCGGCTACTAAAAGTCTGCGAAGTGTATTCGCAGAAACATGATATTCTTTTTAATGTTACAAAAACTAAGGTTATATAATTTCATCCTAAAAGCTGTAATCAGCCAGCTGATATAAGGTTTAAAATGAATGGTGAAGTAATTGAGGAAGTACAAGAGTTTAAGTATTTGGGTGGAACTATCACCTACTCTTTGAGTGATGACTCGGATATAAGAAAACAATCTCGAAGCCTTTGTTGCTAAAGCGAATATGACCATAATGAACTTTAGGTTATGTACAAGTGAAGCTAAAGACACGCTCTTTCGTACTTTCTGCAGTAATATATACGGACAGCAACTGTGGGTGAATTATAAAAAAGGTTCTGGCAGAACCCTAAATTTGCTGTACAACAGGTCTTTTAGACTCTTATATAAATTACCCCCAAGATGCTCAGCTTCGCAAATGCTACCCGCAATGTCCCGAGCTTCCCGGAGGTAACAAGACGTGCTCAATACAGTCTAATGCAAAGAATTAAAAAATCAACCAACTCAATTATCCAAGCTATCCATGAGTCCTGCCGTTTATCCTCTAAGCTATAGAATTCTTGGTACGAAAACATGTCTGGAGCTCCACTTAACTTGGACATTACTGTATTATTTCTAATCAATTGTATATATTTATATCCTTAGTATGTGAACTGTCATTGTATTAATAATATTTGTCATATGGACTATAGTCTGCCAATAAACATTTTAATTTTCATATATATATATATATATATATATATACACACATATATATATATACACACAAACTCAGAATGGTCCCCTGAGATATATATATATAACCTCGGTTTCCCCTGAATCGTTCATTCTGAAAGCCAAGCTTGTTGCTCCACCTTGGACCTACAACTTAACGTAAAATCCGAAGCACGAACCATGATCCAGCATAGGTGGTCAGAAATTACAGTCCCAAAGACCTTGCCTGAACTCGATCTTATGACTTGATCAGCAGCCCAGCGTCTTAACCACTAGGCCATCCAGGGTACCTATGTATCTACCTACCTATTTTTTCTGGAAGGATAAACAGCTGGCTAAGGTGCGCTCCGTCTGCTTTCGCCAGGAATCGTAGTTAGCGATGCTAACCACTACATCACCGAGGCGTATATATACAGGGTGGCGCAAAAGTCGCGCATCAAAGGAATTTTCAGTGTTGATTATAATATAAAATTTTTTCCTATTTGGTAGGGGATGGCTGCGAAATTAACAATAGACGAGAGGGTGAGCTTGGTTTTAATGTATGGAATACAAGGTATTACATATCGATGAATCGGTACAGAATTTAACTCTCGTCTATTGTTAGTTTTGCAGCCATCCCCTACCTAAAAGAAAAAATACTGTACTATATTATAATCAACACTGAAAATTCCGATGATGCGCGACTTTTGCGCTACCCTGTATATATATATATATATATATTATAGCTCGGGTTTTTGTGCGATTTTTTGCCCGTGATAATCTAACTAAATAACTCAGAAAATTAATATGTTTTATTTTTTCAAGATTTTAATCACTTAAGCTTTCGTTAAGGTACCCTAGGGGTGTGGGTGGGGGTCCATTAAAAGGCTTAGAGAACGCGGTACTTTACCCCATACAATGATCACTTTATAGAGTTTCATCCGCGTCGCGTTACGGTTTTAATCCAAGATGTCGAAATTTAAATAACTCGGATGATATTGGATTCAGGTTTTTTACACAGAGTTATTTGTTTTAGGTTAGGTTAAGTTAATTAACCCTTTAATATTTGCCAGGACTATATTTATGTTTTCAGTTTTGCGTTGTCCATTGTGCATTCCGGATTCGTTATCCTTCAGTGACGCATATTTTGTTGTCCTTTGGTCCTCCGGGAAAGATCTGTTTCTGTTTACCTGTTCCGGTAGTTCCTTGCCTGATAACGGTTCGGCTCGGTGGTTTTCAACTGTGTCGACTGTTTGTGTTGTATGAGGCTAGTAGTCGTATTGTGTTGGCGGGCGATGTCAAATAAATTTGTTTTACAGTGAATATTGGTACCGAGTTGATTATATTCAAAAGTATGTTATAAATTTCAGTTTAAACTTGTCTCCGAGGGGATATATACAGTATATAAATATATATTCTCCTTTGAAAATGTCACGCATAATATATATATATATATATATATATATATATATATATATATATATATATATATATATATATTTTTTTATTTTTTTTTTATTTTTTTTTTTTTAGTTCGGGAAGAACCGATTCGCCTCTATTTAAAGGGCATATCTCAGCGGAAAAAACAAAGAAAAAAGTGAGAGGAAAGACAGAGGAAAAGAAAGGGTGGAGGGGACAGTCGAAGTGGAAAAAGACCAAGGACTGCAGGGTCGAGCCCCATCCTTGGGTGCTAGGGCCGGGAGGGCGCACGTGAAACCTCCAGGAACAAGCACGTACAAACGAGCACAAAGAGCACTCAAGAGCACGAGCTTAGAACCCCCTTGCGGGGATATATATATATATACACACACACACACACACGGGATGAATTTCACAATTAAACATGTGAAATGCATAAATAATGTAAACCCACAAAGAAAAAGAAAAATGATTCCAAGGCCTTTCGTGTATTCAGCACCAAAAATGAGTGTTTCTATTATTTTGTCCAACCCTTTGTATATATATATATATATATATATATATATATATATATATATATATATATATATATATATATAATAATTCAAATGTCCCACCCCATAGAGATTGTTTATTACTTTTTTTTATTATCGCAATAGATGTTAAAAGTGTATACCATGCAGCTCTTTACACATGTAGCGCCTGTCACGTGAGGATGTAAGGACATTAGCAAACTGTTCCTTAGAGATACCAGGACAAACTGCAAGTGTGTTGCCCTTCAGATTATTTATCATTCTTGGACTCATGACCTCAGCGTGTAACAACATCAACTCCCTCGTGGGGTGTGTATTCCGTCATTATTCTTACAAACTTTATAGGTAAACTGGAACAGAAAAAAGTGATAAATAAGTTGAAATACATTTATACCCTCCAAGACTTTTTTTAAATTTAATTTTATAATACTGTATATTTTCAATATAATCAATTCCTTACCAACATATACAGGGTGTCCGAGAATTATCTGTACAATTTTTGGCTGTTATTAAAAGTCAACCATGAAGTGTAGAAATTCCAGTGTTGTCCCCATTTTACAGAGAATCTCATTAAGTTTTTTCTGATACCACGTTTTGACAAGTTTTTTAGAAATGTACGCGGGTGACAGACATTGATGATTTAAAAGCAAGAATCACAGCTGCTATTGAGCGAATTGATGTGGATATGCTGCAGCGTACATGGCAACATTTGGAGTATCGATTGGATGTTTTGCGAATCACTAATGGTGCACATATCGAATGTTTGTAACAACGTTACTTTAATAAAAGAAACTTTTGAAAATACAGATTCTAAATAATCTGTTTAAGAATTTTACGTGTGTTACCAAGAATTTTATTAAAAGATGAAATTGTACAGATAATGTTCGGACACACTGGAATTTCTAAAAAACTTGTCAAAACTTGGTATCAGAAAAAACTTAATGAGATTCTCTCTAAAATGGGACAACACTGGAATTTCTACACTTCATGGTTGACTTTTAATAACAGCCAAAAATTGTACAGATAATTCTCGGACACCCTGTATATATACGAGTACATCGGATTGTAGAACATTGTAGAACATTAAGGCAACTTATTATTTTTTATAAATGTGTGAAGCATCCGAGTTCATCATTGTTAAGTATGCGGTCAATTATATTGAAAAGACAGAACGAAAAACGTATCTTTTAAAATTTATTATATGGCCGTTCATTTACCTTGAAATTATTTGTAAATAACTGAATCATGAGTGTTCTCATTATGTGTTTGGTTAAGCGAAGACAGTCAAAAGATTTTGCTCAATTTTTTTTTTCTGGTCTTCCTTATAGTACTTTAAAACTTTGATTAATATTCATCACTTTAATTACGGAATATCACCAGATCACATAAATATAATTTAACGATTTATACATAATTGACAAATCTTTGTGTGTGTGTGTGTGTTTTCAAATAAAGTATCCCAGGTAAATTTAAGAAAAGCAAATATTTAAAAAAAAAAAAACCGGTTAGTTTCTTCCTTCATCCGTAACGAGTATCCAAACCAAATCACGTATCGTGTTCGCTGCTTGGATTCTATGTCAGGATTGTTGTCTGGGGGTAATTCTTTGAAAAGGAGACGGGAAAAGCATTTGTCAGCATCTACAGGTCGGTTTCCCTCGTCATAGTAAACAGTATACGCACGGCAATATTTCCATAACGCAGCTTTTATAAGGTAAAAGTCTGTGACGTCATTGAGGGAAATATTCTTTTAATATGTTCGGTCAGTTAGGGAATATATTCGAATTCGGAACGTATACGTTACGTTAGGTTGCCGGTTCAACTTCCTTCGTTGCTGCCTCCGGGCTGTTCTTTCTGCTAATGCAGACTGATCGGGTGGTTCTCAGACTTTGTGTCCCCTTCCCATTCTCTGTGGAGGAAGAACGGTTTCGGATGTTATAATACAGGGTGGGCCAGCAGTCTCTATACTCCTAAGATGTTAGGAATCCAGAATGTCTGTGAGAGCTCCTTCGTTTTTACAGGATAGAATGATACGTCGCCATGTCCTGTGTGACATCTTTTGCAATATCTGCGGTGTGATTGTTGCAAATGCAGTAGTAACAGCATTCTTCAATTCCTCATTCATCTGGTAGCGCTGTTTTGCCACAATCTCTGATGTATCCCCAGAGAGAATTGTCGCAAGTGCCGAGGTCGGGGCTCCTTGCAAGCCACGTCAATGGTGTTGGAGATGTCGCAGACCCGCGACCGATCCACCTCCGTGGGAATGCCTTATTCAAAAAGTCCCTAATTGTTAGTGCATAATGAACCGGCGCTCCGTCTTGCTGCAGCCATCCATCATCCCTTACGCCAAATTTGTCAAGTTTTGGTATGAACCAGTTTTGCAACATGGTCAAATAAGAAGCTTCATTGATACTACCATAAAAAAAAGTATGGACCAACCACATAACGAGCGTCTGATGCTGCCCACATCATGACAAGAGACGGATTGTGTTAATTTCTTCAAAGTAATGAGGATTTTCTTTCGACTAAATGAAGATGGTTCGTGACTTGCTACTGCGATAAATAGCGCACTTATCGCTGAAAAAAACCTTCCCTCGGGAAGGACTTGTTGTGAAGATGCGGAGCATTTCTTCGCAACATGTTTTCCTGTTATCTCTGTCATGATCAGTCACTTCATTAACAAAATTAGGACGCCACGGCCTAACTTTCAAGTCTTTTTTCATATAGTCTCTCATCGTTAATCTTGGGATGCCAAGTTCTGAAGATCTCTTCCTTGTTGATTTCAAGGGTGATCGATTTATCGACTCTTCAACTTCACCACATGTCGGTGTTCTACCCGTACGCGATAAATCTTTAATGCTACCAGTGTCGAAGAGGTTTTTTTCCCAACGAAGCAACGCCATTTTACTTGGTGGATCTTTGTTACCTAAATTTTTCACTGAACTTATTCTTTATAGGAACTATCGTATCACCCGTGTTTCGACGTTTATGCACCCATGTGCTTGTTATAATACGTTCTTCAATGCTCTATGAACTTTGATTTGTCATTATTAAACCCTGCAAAGAAAAAACTATATTGTAATGGGTATAGGACCCTCCAAAGAACCCCCCCCCCCATATATTTTAGGGGTGTAGGGACTTCTCGTCCACCCTGTAGATCACAATTTTAACGTGAAATGACGCAATATATATAAATGGATCTCTCTCGTCTTTGATAATAAACTGTTTCACTCTACAGAAACTGCTCAGTGAACTTGAGTACTTTTAGCGGATATTACTCGCATTAACTTAAGGGTCAAAATGGTGTGAACGCAATGCTTTTAAAACGAAGAGTAATGATCTTTTGGCTTCTTTAAACCTCAAAGAATCTTTCAACGTCTTACGGCAAGGTGTTGAACCAAGTTGGAAACCTCTAAAAACTTAAGAAGCGCACTCACGCTCGCTTCGTTACCAAATTGGGACCTTGAGAGTGATTGGCGTATTCTCATAAATTTTCAAAGAAAATACATTTGTTTGGATTTAATAATTAAAAAATATAATTTACTGTGTTAAAAGATATTTATTACGAAAATAAATAATCACTAATTATTATATGTATACTGTATATATATATATATACAGTGTATATATATATATATATACTGTATATATTTTTTTTTTTTTGAGAAATTAAAACCAACAAATACCAAAAGTCGGAACAGTCATATATAACTTGTAATTAATTGAAGAAATGGTTTCCATTTAGTTACAAATTAGTTATGTACATTAGTTCACACACACACACACACAGAATCTGACATATATATATATATATATATACATATATATATATATATATATATATATATATATATATACACATTTAACTGCAATGACCACGCAGTATATTAATGTATAGAAACGACGTAAGTATAGAGGAGTGTTCTGCACACGAGGAAGAGAAATAACGAACAAATGAAAAATGAGGTAACCGCCCGGGAATCGAACCCAGGATCTTCCGATTGCCGGTCAGATATGCTATCCACTACACCACGGGCCTCGATCAGTCAGAAGTCGTAATTCTCCTACATAGGGCAGAAACCAATGCCTTGAGAGGGCACCCTCGCAAATCGTGAATAAGTACATTTAACTGCAATGACCACGCAGTATATTAATGTATAGAAACGACGTAAGTATAGAGGAGTAGGGCGGGTCGTACTCAGGTGACAACATGAATCTGAAGGAAATCCTACCATCAGGGGTGTCTAAATTGTGTGTTTTTACATGGGGAATTCAAATATGAGCTGCTTTTTTGGATAGGATAACTCTAACCTACATCATTTTGTATTTCTAAATTGCCAATTTTACCCTTTTGAACCCCTTTATAATATATTAAAAGATATAAGGTAAATCATTTGTATTGACAAGGCCAAATCAACTTTACATATATTTATTAATAGGTGAACTGCATGTATATCACTGGATATAATTACAAAGATCATTCTCCTGACATCTTGAACTTTGCCAGGTTGCACAAATCCTGCTTTGACTCAGACTTGGACATCAGCTTCCTGCTGGTCTCCTGAGCCCTGATCCCTCCATCCCTCTTTTCCTGTGAGAAGTACTTAGCAGAAGCCTCAGTCACCATTTTAACAACCCTCTCAATGCTTTGTGTGTGGCAAGGCCAGTTGCGCACCTCCATGGGGGTGTTGATGAAGTTTTTCACCTCTGAGGTGCTTAGAGAGCAGGTGAGAGGTGGCTCTGACACACCTTCTGACCAGCTGATCAAGTCACCGATGCTGGAAGCATCACAATTGATGTCAGGTGTCCTTCTGCTCCTAACAGAGGAGTCCCCCAGCTGAGTGTCCGGGTTCCCCTCTCCCCTGATGGCCAGGATTCTCTCCACCCTTCAATCCTCTCCTTTGATCCTCAGAGCAGAGTAGTGTTTGGAGGATGACTTCACTGTGGGCATACCAAGCAGATCTTCTCACAGTTGGCATCACAATATCCAGCACCTCCTTTCTCTGGGACTTGAGGCAGTCCAGATGAAAGAGGATGTGCCTAGGCCCTTCGATCCAGGAGTGCTTGACCTTCACGTTGAACCAACATGGGTACCTAATACACTCCAATGATGAATTCCACAATGAATTGCAGAATCTTCAGGTTCTTTCCTTTAAGTCCGTGCTTTGACACCCAGAGCCTGAGAAGTCTGTTCGCTGTGGTGAGCCAGCGGCTGTGGTTTACTGGTCCTATCTCTAACAGAGCCAGCCCTGCAGGAAGTACTCCATCCCTGACTGCACAGACAATTTTATAGCCATAGTATTGATCAGTTGAGAGATCTTGAATGACCTTGTCAGGAAGCTTGATCAGTGGAGGGCCAACAGAGATTCGGGTGAAGTTTGGATTGATATCAAAGTCTGTAGCAGAATCAAGGAGCTTTCCTATTGGCCCGGATAATTTTTTGTCTGACAGAGTAGGGCCATCAAGGTCAACAATGAGATGGCGCAGGGGAAGTTCAACAGTGTGCAGGTTGCACACCAACCAGACCAGCTTTCTCCCCAGGTGCAGCTCCAGCTTCCTCATTACTCCAGCTTTCACACCAGTGTTGATATTTGTTGAGTCTCCTCCAATGGCCAACAAGGTCTTATCATAACCCCTCTCTTTCAGCCAGGCAAACAGGACCTTAGCAATCTTCTCCGCATGTGACTCCTCTTTAGTTGCTTTCTCTGGGGTAAAGTGGAACAGATAGTAGCTGCCAGGCTCACTAACAACACTATAGTGTTCTTCCTTGATCTTTGCTCTTTGCGGGAAAAGATTGGTCACTGCCCTCAGCTTCCATCATCACATTGGTCAGGTCAATCCGCCCATCAAAGAGGATGCAAGAGATCCCCCCCTCCTCCCTGCACTTCTTCTCGAACTGTTCCCCCAGCTCTCTCATCAACTTCTCCTGTGCTCTCTTGACCTTGCTCTTATCAATCACTTTACTTGTATTGTCTTCTGTGATGATTCCTGCGTCAATCAGAGCTGCTGTTGCTATCGCCGCAGTTGGCCTCAGCCCTATGCCATACCTTACACTAGCAAGGGCAATGTTTTGAATCTCATCATAGTTTTTCTGTACCTTTGCCGAAGCTGCTGGCTCAGGGTCAGTTTGAGGGAAGAGCTCAACTTCAGGAACAAACTCATCTTCATCACCACTTCTCTCCAATTCCAGATCCTCATCACCATCTGCCAAAAATCTCTTAACATCCTTCCTGGCTGCCTTCTCTGCTACTGCAGCACTTTCCTCCTTGCTCCTTCTCCTTTTCTCTGCCTTCCTTTCCATCCACTGCCTTTTCAATGTTCTCACCTGTCTCTTGTGCTCTGGTAGATCAGGACCCCCTATTTGGTGGGGTCCCTTACTTCCAACCTTCTCTTTCTGTCCCTTGATGTAGGCAAGAGAAAGGTGGCTCAGAAAATGGCCTTATGCGCGGCAGAAAACCGTCAAAATATTTCATATACCAAACTGTATGATAATTACAATTAAGTGGAATGGCACACCTTTTTATTTGAGTATTTAAATATTAATTATTATATGAATTACATTATGTGTGTTTATATGAATTAGTTAGAACAATGCTCTATGAGAGATAACGTGAGCAGCCATGATAGAAAACGTGAGAAGACATATTCTGGGGTAACTACAATAGTAAAATAATCAACAATTTAATAATAATCAACTGCAAAATGATGTAGGTTAGGGTTATCAGAATTAAATATTTTCTTCAGAATTGTGTTCTATACACCAAAATATGTCATTTGAACATCCCTCTCCATTGATTTAAAAAAAATGCATAGTATGACCCGCCCTAATAGAGGAGTGTTCGTTATTTCTCTTCCTCGTGTGCAGAACACTCCTCTATACTTACGTCGTTTCTATATATATATATATATATATATATATATATATATATACAGGGCTATTCAAAATGATTCACCTGATTTCAAATGAGAATATTTTTTAATGTTACAAATACAGAGTCATTTGTGATACATCAACCAAAAGAAAAACTGTCCAAATTTTGTCTCTCACCTCGTAAATGCTCTATGTGACTTCCCCTAGTTACACGAACAACGTCGACACGATAGTCGAATTCCTCCCATACTCGCTCCAGCATGTCCGTTGTCACTGACTCTACGGCAGTAACAATGCGAGTTCGGAGCTCATCCAAAGATGTGGGCAACGGTGGCACGTACACAGTATCCTTAACGTACCCCCAAAGGATCTGTTCTGTAACGTCGACGAAACTCACGCTGCACTGTGACTACCGATTTACAGCTCGAAAACTGCAACACACAAAACGCCGCCTGCTGTGCGGACGCCATTTTCACACTGACTGTTTGTTGCTAGGCTAGGCCAAGGCGTGACTTTGGAGACCTCTCGCGGTGATTTTGTAAAACTCAGAGATTTACTCTTTCATGTGGTGTATGCCCAGTTGATGCACGGTTGATAGGTACGGAAGTATTCTCAGTTGAAATCGGATGAATCATTTTGTATAGCCCTGTGTGTATATATATATATATATATATTTCCATTCTGTTCGGATTTCGTGGTATCTATAAAACCAGTGCCTCGGGAAAAAATTTTAATTAATTAATTGAGTTATTGTTTTAAGGTTAGGTTAATAACTTAAAACAAATATCTGTGTGTGTGTAAAAACGTGGGTACAGACCAGTATCATCCAATTTATTTGAATTTCGACTTCTTGGATTAAAACCCCAACGCGGGTGAAATTGGAAAAAATAATCATTCAGTATGATGATGATGATGATGAAAAGCTCCCTTTAAATTTCTTAATGACCCTCCACCCCTGCCACTTACCTTAACGAAAGTGTAACTGATTCCAAATTTTTTAAAATAAAAAAAAAAATAGTGAGTTATTGACTGTTAAATTATCACGGACAAAAAAGTTACACAAATATCCGGACTGATGGCATATGTATATATACACACACACGAGAGGAGGGTGCTACTATAGCGTGCGGTCTGCAAAGATATCTTTAGTCTACAAAAGAATTTGCGCTGACCTGACCTGACCTGACTTGACTTGAATTTGTGCTGACCTGACTTTATCTTTGGGGACGAATGTGAGGTCAAGGCGGACTGTAAAACGGGGAATCATGAAGACAAATATTAATTCAATTACCTTAAAACAAAAAATTTAAAGGACAAATAAAACAAACTTCATTCTATAGGATATAATGCCCGGTTAGGCTAATTGAATGTCCGGTTAGGTCAACTGTATGCCCTTGACAGTTGGTTAGGTTAATTTGTGATATTTTCGTTAGTTTTAACGAAAATATCACAACTTAACCAATTGTTAAGGGCATACAGTTGACCTAACCGGGCATTCAATTAACCTAACCGGGCATTATATCCTGTAGAATGAACTTTTTGTTTTATTTTTCCTTCAAATTTTTTGTTGTAATGTAATTGAATTTGTAAATATGTTGTAGACTGCACGCTATAGTAGCACCCACACGAGTATATAGGGGTGTCGGGCTTAGGGTGAGTGTATTTTCTTACGTCTTGCTTCCGTTCCTCTCTCTCAAATTTTTCGGCAAGTAATTAAGCGTAAATGGTATCTTACGAAACTTTGATTTATTCGACCAAAACGTATCAAAACACGTTTGAAACGAAAGCTCGTTACCACATTTCTTTCTCCGAATGAGTTATAACCACTTTCATTGGCAATGAATTATAAATTAATTATCTCAATTGGACATCGAAAGCCCAAATCTCGCTTTAATCCTTTGCGGCAGAAAATTACCTCTAATTATTATTGGATGACAGACAAGTACATTAAAGAGTATTTGATGAAAGTTTTTATTCAATTATTTCTCGCATATATTATTTTAAGTTGGATAAAAAATTGGCAAATTTTACAAATGGTGCAGAAAGGTTGAACGGAAGTGAATTTGTTGTTCTGGTGTTTATTTATATTGTATTGATAAGTTTTATATAGCTTTGTCGTGTTTGATGGTGATGGGGGACAAATTTTTTTCAGGTAATTTTGTAGTTTAGGTTTTAAATATTATTTTAGGTTGCGTTTATATATATATATATACTTTTTAACCTATCAAATATTCCGTGCGATGATTTCTCATTTCACGGAGGTCAGGCTTGTTGCCCCTCCTTCTCCTGAGTTAGCCTGGTGAAGTAAAGAGTTGGTTTCTTGCGCTCTCCACTTCACATAGCCAGGTATTCCAGGCTCATCTGAAATTGTTCCGAGCCAGGCTTTTAGTCTTTTGAAGATATACAGTACACCGATATATATATATATATATATATATATATATATATATATATATATATATATATATATATATATATATATACACACACACACACACACACGAGTTTATATATATATACGTTTGAACTAACAATGGGGCATACACACGGAACCAAAGATGGAAAACATGATCAGTTAAAAAAATGGCGTTATTTTTTGGGTGACCAAACTAAGATCTATTTCGTCAAACGAAGCAACTAATCAAGAGACTATTTTTGAGTAAATCCGTCATCGCGAATCACGTTTGTAACTCGATGACGTCACCGTTTGGTTTCGTATTAGGCGACGAAAGTGCAATTCAAGCAACTGGATCATCATCCATCATGAGCGCTCTATCGAACGAATCTGTTTACATCGACATCTGCACCAGATTTTGCAAGATTTTATTGAGACACGGGAATAAAATTATGGAATCCGTTTTTCATACACTTTCACTTTTAAGGGGGGAGGGACCATAAACGGTGTAATCCCATAATGGAATGTATCTCTGCCTGAATAGAAACCTTTCGTAAAGGATGTAGATTTAGGGCTAAAGGAATCGGGAATAAGTTGTTTGCAAGTGCAGAAGTGGTTGACATATTTTGTAAATTTTTTTTTTGTCTCGAGTCCTACATCACTGACTCGAAATGTAAACAAATAATCGGTGAAAGTAAACAATATTTAGCATTTACGTATTTTCGACGTATAACATATTTATAATTTTATTTTAATACTTTACGTAAAATCCACAAAAATGTAAAAATTTCAGAACAGAAATTATAAAAGTTAATTAATAGAATTTTTTTTTGTTTTTTTCCTGTTGAAAATATTGGCTATTAAATTTATATTTTTTAGAGTAAAGACAATTTTCCATGTTGGTTTCCGCTCAATTTATCTGTAGACAGAATTGGTTTTTTATTTTTGAGAATAAATTCTGGGAAGGGGGAAAAAAAAAAAAGATTTATGTTTGTGTATAAAGTCTTTTTCTGTAACTATTTACAGTAAGTTTGGGGAACTTTACGGTTACAGTTCATTTATGTATTTGTTTTCTGTATTTTCCCTGGAGGTCAGTATATCATTGGTGCCTTGCGCAAGTTTAGTCATTGTACACACACACACACACACACATATATATATATATATATATATATATATATATATATATTAGTGGTGGACCGGATATCCGCATCCGCATCATTTTTAACATCCACATCCGCACTTCTGACTGCGGATGTTATGCGGATATTACCTCTAATAAATTATGCAATTTACAATTAAATTAGCTTATAAAGTAGCTTATAAGGCCCAGTCATGCACATTTCATGTAAAGTATTAATTATTAATGAACAAACAAATATATAAACCTGAAAATATAAATAGCTGGTAACACAGAAAATTGAATGAAACTTGTTTCATTGAATTTTCTGTGGCTGAAACTCTTGAGAAAGTTACTATTTTTATCATAATGAAAACATTAATATTAATTTTAATTCTTATGCATTGCCTGCCATAATAGTAATATCACGAAATTTTGAAAATTTATGTCATATATTCATAATTTTATATTATATTGATAGATTAACTAAATATCCGCATCCGCAGATATCGAAATTAAAGATCCGCATCCGCGGATGTTGAAAAACTGACATCCGGTCCACCCACTATATATATATATATATATATATATATATATATATATATATATATACACTCGTATATATTAGAATGTACCGAGTATTTGGTATTCGGCTGAATAGTTTTTATGTTTTTAATCGAATACCAAATATTTGAGAATAATCAGGGTAAATAACGTGATTTAGGAAATGATTTCTTATTTCAAAAGAATAATTACAAACAAATCCAAGTTGGTATAGTGATACTAATTACTAACCGTACAAAAAAATGAAGAGACAGTAATAATAATTATCGCAAAAGCAAAACCTAATAATTTAAATTTAAGGCAAGTAGATTATTGTATAGAAAAATTAGTCGTTCAGCAGCATCAGGAACAAAACGATCACGTGCATCGGAAATTACATTTTTTGTGGAACTGACCACCCGTTCATTTCGCACGTTTGTCGGTGGCGTGGTGAGAAATTTGCGAGCAAGTATAAGGTAACATATATTCTGCTCGACTTTTTAGTTCATTCAGAACAAAAATTAAAGGAATTATAAGCACAAATTTGCTCGAATTTTTAGTTTATTCACGACAAAAATTAAATGACATAATGACAAATTAATCATCAATATAATTCCCTTCATTTTCTATAACCTTCCACCTGTAGAAAAGTTTTTTTATGCCACGTTCGAAGAAATCCCTTGGTTTCGAGTTAAAAAAAACGATCACTTCGTTTTCGATAGTTTCCCTGTATTGCAACTTTTGTTCATCTAGGTGGTGTTGCAGACTTCTGAATAAATGGTAGTCTGAAGGTGCGATGTCCGGAGAATAAAGTGGATGAGGCATTTTTTCCCAACCAAATGCCTCCAATTGGGCAGTGGTGATTCAAGCAGTGTGAGGGCGCGTGTTATCCCAGTGGAATAGAACACCTCTGCGATTAATTAATGCAGGACGTTTTTCTTGTAATACCATCTTTAATCGTTGGAATTGTTGGCAGTAGACTTCAGCTGTGATTGTTTGGATATCTGGCAGAAGCTCAAAATGAATAATTCCTCGCATATCCAACCAAACGCATAGCAAAATTTTCTTTGGATGGGGTCCATTCCTTGGCTGAGGTTCAGGCTTTGTTTCCCGGCTAAGCCACTGATGTCGACGCTTAATATTGTTATAGAGGACCCATTTTTCATTCCCAGTGACGATTCGATTCAAAAACGGTGCCTGCAGTTGCCGAGAATGCAGTGATGTGCAAATATCGATTCGATGTTGAAGATTCGCTCGTGACAAATCATGCGGAACCCATTTTTCAACCTTCACTACTTTTCATAACAGCTTCAAATGACGATGAGTGGTCATATGGCTAACGCCGAGTTGCGGGCCAAGTTCTCTTACAGTTACCGTTGGGTTTTCCTCCACTGTTGCTGAATCTACCTCATTTGGTTGTCATGTTCGTTGATAATCTTTCAGACTGAAATCTCCATTTCTGAACTTCTCAAACCATCTCCTACACATCCATTCGCTCACAACATTATTCCCAAAAACTCTTTAAATGTTTCTTGCGGATTCACTAGCGTTAGATCCTTTATGGAACTCATACAGCATCACATGTCGAATATGCTCTTTCGTGGGCTCCATGTTTTTTCAATTACTGTAATATCGTAGGGGTGGCGTTGTAACTATATGAAAAACACCAGAGAAAATATTCATTAGCCTAAGCCTACACTAGCCCGTCATTCTGTATCATGATAAAACCTGTGCGAACCTGTCGCCGCGTGTATTTTGCAACATTTCTAAAACTATTTCACATTATCTTGAGGTTATTCTATTACACTGCCCAACACCAATTTTGCTGATTTAATTCTAACACCTGTTTTTAGGTAACTTTGGTGTGCTGATTTCAAAAATCACCTTAGTTTTTGCCTATCACGTCAGGTTTTCGAGCAATCAAATATGGATATTTTGGAGATATCGCATTTTGGCAGGGTTATATTTTTTTTCTTTTCAAAAAATAAGTTTTTACATACTCAGAATCAGCATGGAAAAGTAAACAATTGTGCAGGGAGTGAACTTTAATATACAATGGTAATATTGACACACAAAGTGATTTAAAGTGTTTAAATAAGCAAAAAATGAATCCATATTAAAGCAAGCACGGGACCAGTTTTCTTAACATTGTCTTTTTCTTGTTTTCTTACTTTTCAGTGCTGATAAATTTTCTCTTATAGGACTTCCTAGAATGAGAGATGTCAAGACAATCTCTTTGCAGGCTCCAGCAGTAGTCAGCCATCATATGGGTATCCCATCTTCCTTGGTATCGTTCTTCCATCACTTTGATATCTTGGTGGAACCTTTCACCTTGCTCTTCACTAACATCACCAAGATTTTCTGGAAATTTATCCAGATGACTGTTGAGATAGTGAACTTTAATGCTCATGTTGCAACCCAACTGCTGAAAGTTTACAAGTAAATCCTTTACAAGATCTTTCTAATTTTCAGACTTTTTGGATCATGACGTCACGCTCACACCTGGGGAAATCACAGATACCCAAGATTTTAATATGTTGTACATGACCTTTAGATTTAATGCACAGATTTGCGTATTCCACAGATAAAATTTTAACAGCAAAACAGCTGTTAACAGGTCTCAAAAATCATCAATTTTGATAAGCGCCCTTCATGGATCACCCAAAATAGACATATTGCATTGCACGAAAACCTGATGTGATGGACAAAATCTAAGGTGATTTTTGAAATCAGCACATCAATATTATCCAGAAACAGGTCTTAGAATTAAATCGGCAGCAAAAAAAAATTTTTTTTGTTGGGCAGTGTTATCTATCATCCGTTTTCTAATCGAGCAGAATTTATGTTACAACCTGATACTAATAGTTTCGGGAATCTTTCGTCATTATTGCGCGCCACCAATCAAAAGGGTTCGTGTCGCGACTGACTCGTGGCTCCTTTGAATAGATGTCTCATTCTTTTTGACAACTTTGCTGGCTACTTTTGATAGGTGGAAGCACATCTGATTGTGAAGATGTAGCAACCTCATCGAAGCAGGTCCATAAGTAGAACCTTCAGTTTCATTTTCGAAGGTTCTTCATTTTCTCATGAAACAAAAGCAGTCGCTCCATCACTAGTACGTGTTGAACTAGCATTAGTTGATGCAGACAGTGATTATTTTATTTTTTACAAACTCGAGTACTGTAATTTGAGCAAATTTGAAGCGAGGATCTGAAACCTGAGCAATCATGCAAGTAATGTTTGTCTTCCACTGCTTGAAGCAATTTTGTAAATTTTCCGTTAAATCGCTTTTCGCAGTATGAATACCTGCATGAATACCTGCATCATCAGTTATGTTACGCAAAAATACCACGAGACCCGTTACACTGGGAGACACCATTGTTGGTATTGCAAAATTAGGAGTTAATGAATACTATGATTTCTGATAAAATTTTTGTAACATTAATGAAAAACAAGGTAGGTTTAATAGATAGATTCTAAAGTTAGGAAATAGGCCTCAGATGAATTCAAATGACAACGTGACTTCTGGCACGAGAACAGCCAGACAAGCTCCAACACGTCCTTTTTCGTCCAATCATGTCATTAAAAACAAAGTAGTTCTTAGATAGTAATTAATATATATATAATAAAAGGATTAATAGGGTTAAATAGGCCAAATAAGTTAATTAAATAAATTTCTCTAAATTTCGTCTAGTTTATTAATTTCTTTCTTTTTATATGGGGACGTCAAAACTGAGCAGTATTCAAGCTTTGGTATGATCAGTGTTTTCAGCAGGGAAATCATTACTTTCTTGTCCCTTCTTTTAAAGGTTCTTGGTACCTGTCCCTTGACATTTTTTGCTTTGTTTATCGTTATCTGATTTTGTGTTTCGAATTTCGCATCAACGGTCATTATAAACTCCGAATCTATTGCTTTCTTGCTTCTTTGAATTTCCTGTCTATGCTCTGTTTAAGTTCTTCTTTCCTTTCACATCTCAAAAGCTGAAATTTCAGTGTTAAATTTCATGTTGTCTTTCTAACCATTTGTATATCCTGTTCATGCCCTCTGTAGAGCCTCCACCCCTTTTGCATCACTGATTTTTCTGCTGATCTTTATATCGTTCGCAAAAGATGTTACTATACTGTTGTTCATTACTTCATTCTCTGTCTGTTAGCATGATAATGAATAGGAGTAGGGCCAATAGTGTTCCCTGTAGTACTGAGTTGCGTACTTCCGATTCTGATGACGATATGCCTTGGATTTTTTACGACCTCTATGTTTCATTTTATGTGCTGTTATACCATGATCACATTTGTCGAACGTTTCAGCAAAATCCGTGTATATGACGTGGTTTTCATTGCTTTCAAGTGCGTCTTGGATATTGTTATAGCGTTCTATTAGTTGTATAGTTCTGTTTAATTTAGTTTTATTAGTTGTGATATTCCTGATGGGAATCCGTGCTGGTTCTCATAGAACCTTTCTTGTGTCTCCAAGAAGTCAGATTTTCTTTCTGCTATTCCTTCAAATACTTTGGTGAGATGAGACGTCAGTGACACTGGTCTATAACACTGGTATGCATCAATTTTGCTGTCAAGGGTTTTGTAAGTGATTCTTATAGAGTTTTTCCTGCTGATTTCGAATCTGCAATCCGTTTTTCTCAATCAGCTCAGGTTATCCGGCTATGGCCTCATAAGTAAAATAGAATTTTTCGTGATTTTGTCAAAGCGGAATTGGAACAGTAACATCTATCATCACTTGTTTCACTTGTATAATATCTTTTTTTACTTTTCAGGCATATAGATAAAATATTTCATAATGAATAGAGCGTGTAAAAATGATCCCAATAGATTCTGCTACATATGTGGGACGGTTACCATGCCAAATAACCAGTCCCAAATCACTAAATTTGTGAAGACAATGTATAGAGCATACTTTGGAATTAAGCTAGGGGACCAGGACAAAAATTTCGCCCCTCATATGTGCTGCAAGACGTGCATTGAAAATTTGAGAAGATGGAGCAAAGGCAGAGCGAAATCTTTGCCTTTTGGAATTCCATGATTTGGAGAGAAGGAAAGGATCACGTGACAGATTGCTATTTCTGCATGACAAACCTCCAAGGTGGGCTTATAAATTTATTTTTCTTAAATATTTTGAAATCCTCGTATGAAACTTGACATAATATTCACCATAATGTAATATTCACCATATATAGCATAATATTCACCATAATGTAATATTCACCATATATAGCATAATATTCACCATAATGGTAATCATACATTTACATATACATATTGTTATAGAAAATACATTTACACATACATATTGTTATACAAGTTACATTTACATATACAATGATTGTATATTTTCTTTCTTTTTCATTCATATTGTCCCCGAAGGGACAATATGAATGAAAAAGAAAGAAAAATACAGACTCCATCGACCTATTTCATATCTTACAGACCGCAGCCTTCCCTCACGAGCCGCCACTGTCTGAATGCATCTTCTATTTCATATGCAAGTTTTATATCCATGTTTCTGTGTTTCTATTTTCAGGAGTTAACAAGAAGAATAAACACATTGTTGTATACCCTGACATTCCTTCTGCTATGAGACCTGTACCCCATGGTCCTGGAATTCCAATACCCGACCCACCTCAAACCCTGGACTTCGATGATTCTGATGATGAATCAATGACCAATGCCAATGACCAGTCCCAGTCGTATATACCTCAAAATACCGCTTCAAATGAGCCGAGGCCTCTCAACCAGGCCAAACTTAATGATCTTACCAGGGATTTAGGACTTTCCAAATTAGCTGCCGAGATCTTGGGCTCACGACTTCGAGAGGACAACTTGCTGGCTCCGGGAACAACATTCTCCTGGTTCTGGTATAGGAAACGAGAGGAAGAATTCCGCAAGTTTTTTGCAGTACACGAAAATACCTCTTCCTTAGTGTACTGCTGCAATGTTGAGGGGCTAATCGAATCCTTGGGCCTGCCATATAACGCATCAGAATGGAGGCTATTTATAGACTTGTCTAAACGAAGTTTGAAAGCAGTACTTCTCAACATTGGGAATAGGGTTGCATCAGTCCCTGTAGCACATTCCGTACAACTTACTGAGAGCTACGATAACATGAAAATTTTACTGGATGCTCTCGTATACGACCAACATAACTGGAGGATCTGTGGAGATTTGAAGGTAATACTAATATCATAAGTAAACTATTGCTATTGACTATGTTGTTTTCCAAAGGTTATTTGAGAGCGTATAAGAACACTTAACTTCCCCCAGAAGTGATACAGTCCAATGCATAGATTTTTTTTATCTGATAGAACAAATTCTCTAAATTCTTTAAATATTTCATTTTTTTTCAGATTGTGGCATTTGTATTGGGAATGCAAGGGGGATACACGAAATACCCATGTTTCCTCTGCAAATGGGATAGCCGAGCGGATGAGAAGCACTATGCACAGCGTGAATGGGCATCCAGAGAGAATTTTGAACCTGGGTCGCATAATGTCGTTTCAGTGCCCCTTGTACCACCAACAAAAATTTTGCTCCCACCACTTCATATTAAGCTGGGCTTGATGAAAAATTTCATCAAATCAATGAATAAGGAGGGTTCAGCATTCCGATATCTCGAGAGTAAATTTCCTCATATATCTGATGCTAAACTAAATGCTGGGGTTTTTGATGGTCCTCAAATTCGAACTTTGATCAAGGATACTCAGTTCGAAAACGCAATGACTCCAACTGAGAAGAATGTCTGGCAGGCATTCATATCAGTTGTCACTGATTTTCTTGGCAAGCGTAGAAGTCCAGAATACGAGTCCGTTGTCGAAAACTTGATGGAAGCTTTCAAAGCTCATGGGTCGCGCATGTCCATAAAAATGCACTTTTTGTGGTCCCACTTGGACTATTTTCCTGAAAATTGCGGGGATTATAGTGAGGAACAGGGTGAACGATTTCACCAAGATATCAAAATAATGGAAGAGAGGTACCAGGGAAACTGGGATATCAATATGCTGGCGGACTGTTGCTGGTGTTTGAAGCGAGACGTGCCCGAAGAAAAACACAGACGGAAAGGCAAAAAAACTTCATTCCTTCCTCAATAAACTTTTTTCCATATTCATTGTATGAATAAAAGTATTTATTCACACAATGTTTTCATTTTTCACGAGTGTTCTTATAATATTACTCGTATCTACAGTGTTAAGCTAAAAAAATCAATAAATTTGGGGATAAAATTGGACTTATAATAAATGGCCAATAGAGAAAAAACCTGACCTGATTGAGGAAAACCAATGTCATTTTCGAATTCAGCATGGTCGAATTATATAATATGAGTTGAAAAAACCCTCACAGCAGACAAAAAAATGTCATATGCATACCAGTGTAATTCTTTGCTCGAAATCTATCCCCTCATATATAGGGACAATGTTTACTCTTTTCAGGATGCTCTGTATTTCCCCCTATCCAGGGATCTTCTCTATTTGCAGTACATGGGTGTAGCTATTTCATTTTTCAGTTTTTAATCAATAATGCATTCCATTTGTCCGGACCTGCAGCTGAATGTGATTTTATTCGTCATATAGCTCGTGCTATATCTTCTGGGTAAAATCAAATCAGTTATACACTCTCCTTGTAATTTCTCTTCAAAAAATGCATCTCTGTCATGTACCTCTTTTCACTTTTTGGGGTACTGAAAACTGATTCGTCCTGAGCTCTCAATTTTCGGATATTTTTTTTAAATCGTCGGATAGTTCATTATTTCTTTCCCTTAAGGGCTCGATAGTGGCGCGCGTTCTAGTTTTCCTTTTCGCATAGCTATAGAATTATTTTTGGTTTTCCTTTATTACTTCCACCGCATTTTTCTCTTCCCTCTCTGTATGGCCCTTAATTAAGGCTTGTAGTTCCCTTTCGATATTCTGCAGTTTTCTTGTATTACTTCCCTGGTACTGTTGTCTTTGCAATTAATTAACTCCTCAAGTACTCTTTCTTTTGTTGAATATTGTTCGCTTTCGCCTCTCAAACAAATTCCTCTTTCCTTTTTGTTGTGCTTTCGGAACATATTTTTCTAAGAATTCCAGCGTCTTTTCTTCCAAGTTTGTTAGCATTTCTTCGGT